>SJXQ01006410.1:175097-195617 GCA_006408695.1 Aepyceros melampus
GACAACCCCAGCAGCCAGGTTGGCTCCAAAGTCAATAGATTACAAACCAAGAGCTTCTTGGTTCAGGGTACTGCCTCCAGTTGGCTCTTTCCTCGACCCAGTTGGTCCCTGCCACCTGCTCCCCAACTGTCTCACCTTCCTAGCCCCCCGAGTCCCATCTGGCTGCCCCTCCCTGCCTCACACTTATCAGGTGGCTCCCAACCCAGCCCCCAGTATCACAATGTCCCTACTGGCCTTGGTCCCCAGGTCTATGGCCTCACCTCTGGCCCAGTCCAGCTCAGCTTTTCTGTCCTGGACCTATTCGGAGGCTACCTTGTGGTGGCCAATTCTTACCCCAAATCCTACCACGTTCTTCAACCTGGAGACCTGGAATGACAAGGCAGCCTGCTCCAGACCTAGGGAGTGTCTACAGCAGTTTCCAAGGTCCCTGGAGCAGGTGCTCAGAAAGGGTTAAAGTGTCGGGTTCTAGACCCAGAGTCAGAATTGGTCCCAGGAGCCCAGGGAATGCTGCAGCCCAGGACGGACCCCAGGACCTGCCATGGTGAGCACAACCAGGACTCCTTTGTCTAACTGCCCTTCTCCTCATTCCTTATGTTGTTTAAAAGATGACATATGCAGAACTTCCCTGGGCAGGGTCCAGTGGTTAAAAATCCCACTTCCAATGCAGGGGACACAGGTTCAATCCCTGGTTGGGGAACTGGGATCTCACAGGCGGCAGGGCAACTAAACCTGGGCGCTGTCACCACACACGCCACAGCTAGAGAGGAGCCCACGCGCTGCTGCACAAGATCCCTCACCTGAAGCAACCAAATCAATGAATAAAATATAAACATTTAAAAAAAGTAAATGACTTTAAATAAAAGTGGCATATGCTACATAGAGAAAAAGTACACAATAAAACATAAAAAGAAAAAAAAATTAAAGTCACCCAGATCCTGACACCCAGCAATAACTGGCAGTAACACACTGCAGAACTGTGTCTCTGCTCCTCAGTGCACACATGTCTCACAGGGACACACAGCCATACAACCCAAACTCACACCATCAGTACGTCCTCGGTCCTGTTTTTATTTTAAGCTACAAAGCCAGTGATCTGCAGCCCCTGTTGCTCACCAGATTCACCTGTGGAAGCTCTATAAAAAGGCAGATGCCCAGGGGTCCACCCCATGAGATCAACTCAGGAAATAAAGGAAATCCAGAATTAATGAGACACTTCCCCAAAATCCCATTGTTTTTGTTTCACATAGAATCATTCAATAAATATTTATGGGGTATTTGCTACACATTTAGCACTGTACAGAATGTATTTCTTCATAACAAAAAACTTATATCATTCTCCATTCATTCATTCATTCACTCATTGAAGAAAATGTATTGAGCTTCTCCTATGTACCAGACCCCAGGCTGGGGAGCAGAGACATAAAGTCGATGAGACAGGCTCTCAAGGTCAGAGTTGGTAAGGGAGACAGAAACGTAAGGAGATAGCAGAAACCAAGGTAAACACAAATGCAAGGATTGTGATCACACAGGATCATGGGAACACAGGAGATGGGGTCTCTCTCAGTCAATGAAAGGTCCCGAAGTCCGGTCCAAGTCCAGGGATGAGTCAGCAGGGTTTGCGGAAGTGAGCCAGGCAGAGGAAGCAAGGGGAGCAAGGGCCTGGAGGTGAGCAGGGTCTGGGTAAGCATAAGCAGTGCTGCCAGAGGGCGACATGCAAGGCGGGAGGTGACATGCAAGGCACAGCGGAGGTGAGGACGGGCTTTGGAAGGTCTAAGGCCAGTGCAGACATGATCATCAAGGGCTAGAAGAACCCAGAAGAGATGCTGGAGAAAAAGGACATGCATCTTGGAATCCATGCATAGGGTGGGTTTGAGGGGAAGAAGGCCGCTGCATTAGCTCATGAGAGAAAACAAATGCCTGGGCTCCAGCTGTATGGAGGGTCTGTTCTGTGACAGGCAGAGTCTTGGTGAGACGGAGATGAGGGGTGGATTTCAGAGGTACTTAAGTCACACATACAGATAATTTCTTATTTTTCACATTGGCAGAGTCTTCATACATAAAGCTTTGCACATACTTTGGCTTCCTTTCCTATGACAAAAAGTCCTTGTGGAATTTCTAGGTTAAAGGTAGGGATATCTCTAAGGTACATGGTTACCTTTTGCCAAATTGCTTTCCAGAAAGGCTGCATCAATTTTCACTTCCACCAGTGAAGTGCATAAGAGTGCTTATTAGACCCTCTTTGGCCTTCAAAAAAGAAAAGCAGAGGTCAGTTCACATCCATTCTGCTGCTAGGAATGAAGACTTGCCAGAGACTGGGTTTCTGCTCGGCTCTGAACAAAAATGACTGAGCGCAGGGCAAGGTTTCTGGTCTGCACCAATGGGGCACAGGCTGAAGGATATACTGCCGTGGAGCTGGGGCAGGACCAGGAAAGGGGCACTCTCTCTTTGGTCCAACCCTTCTTCCTGCTGCCAGTAACCTTGTCTCCAGTGGCTGTGTCATTCCCCTGCTCAAAAGCTTTCCTTTGCTTCTCACCACTTCCAAAATAAAAGCCAAACTCTCCAGCATGGAAATCAAGGAATGCGATCTTCAACACATACTTCTGTTCATTCATTTATTCATTCAACAAACATCCGAGTGCCTGCTATTTGCCAGGGACTAGACAAAACAAAATCCTTGCTCTCATGGGGCTTACACTTTAGTGGGAGAGACAGACAATGCACAGGTCAGTATAGATGTGCCAGGCATTTATATGCGTTATGCTCAAAACAAAGCAGAATAAAATCAGGAGAAGGGGCACAACTGTAGAAAGGATGGCCAGGGAAGGCAGGTGCCAGGAGCAGGTGCAGAGGCCAAAATGGAGCGAGGAGTGAGCCATGTGGACATCTGGACTCCCTGTCTCCCTACTATGCTCATACCACCCCCAGGCCGGTGACCCTGCCCGGGTTTCCAAGTCTGCATGCCTTCTCTCTTGGACTTCACTCTTGAAGATCCTCTCCTGCTCCCCTCTCTTTCCTTCAGCTGAAACTGAACCCTTCTGTGCCTGGTTCCAACATCACCCCTTCCGAAAGTCCTCTTCATTCCCCAAGCCAGCCCTGATCCCAGCACTTCACTTCCATCTAGTCCACAAGACTGCACCAGTCTACTCCACAAGCATATGGAGGCCACGCATAGTCCTTTAACTTTGTATCTGCAGCGCCTTGCTCACAAGAACAAGAGAACCTCTGTCTTGGCACTTACAGACTGGCCTCCACACTTGCCCTCTCCAGATGACACCAAGTTGCTAAAAGGCAGGAAGTGCCTTACTCAGCTTCTGGTTCATCCAGTTTGTGCAGCACCGAGTCTGGTGCACAGATGTTTGCCAAGGAGGTAGGCATGTGTGCAAGTTATCAAAGAGATCTGGCGCGTTACAGGCAGGGAAAGTTCTTCTTATTAGCACATGCAAATGAAAATACTCTCCATTGTCTGTGGTGAGGCTGACAGCTGTCTACCCAAATCCATTCTCCCTTCTTGGCAAGGCGCAGTCCAGCTGGACTACATTTCCCAGCCTCCCTTGCAGTCGGGGCGGCCACGGGATATGAGCTGTAGGGATGTGAGCGCTAGGTCCTGGGTCTAAGGGCAGCAGGTCTGCCTCCTCCACCTCCTCTTTTCCCTTGCCCTGGTTGGAATCCAAGCTTCAACCACGTGGACAATGATGTCCTGTGATAAAGCAACACCTCTAAAGGAACTGGATCCCAGAATGGCACAAGCAGCAGAGGCACCCTCTCACGTGGTCTGTTCACATCAAGGAGAATCGGGGCCACTATAAGAGACAGAAGGATAAACTTCACTCTTCAAGCCTTTGCATCATCAGGCCACTTCCATACAGCAGGACAGTGCTACGTGAATAAATACACTTGCCTTCACAGGGTGAGCCGAGCACAGACTAAGTCTTCATCATCGTCTGCACCTTTCTCAGTTCCTGCTGGGAAAGGGTGAGTCCTGACCCTCAGCCCAGCCCCTAAGATCAAAGAGCGTCGGGGGAGGAGGTGAGGTGAAGAGCGTGTACAAGTCAAAGCAAATGCTCCGTGAGGAATCCATAAGGAGGCACAACAGGGGTGACGAACACTGTGGTGAAAGCAGAGAAAGGCAGCCTCAAAGGCAATGGAGGCGACAAGAAAAACAAGTCTGATGGTCTGAAGCCCCAGCTCTCCCTGGAGAAAGCGCTAAGGGAAGCAAACCCATACGCACACCAACATCTATTCCAGCCCCTTGATGGTCTCCTCACACTCGGCCTGCGGGCTGTCATGGGGCAGAAGGTGGGGAGAACAAGAGAAACGGGGAAGAAGGTAGCATAACCTCCCCAATACCACCTCCCACAGTGGTACCAGGAAGCTGGTCTCAGCCTGGGGAGCCTGCTGAGATCAAAGGTCCTGCCAGAATGCAGGGTCTCTCTTACCCCCAGCACCACCGTGCCTCAGTCCACTTCTGGATGTTCTCAACTGCGAGCCTGGTGCCCACCAAGTCACACCCACACAGAAGGCCCAAGGACAGAGGACAGCCGCCGCCTTCCTCCAGCCCACAGGAGCCTCAGACGTCTGCCCAGTCGTCCCAGGTCTATCCAGCTCAGCACGTCCCTGTCTGACAGCCCGAGCCCAGCTTCTCCAACCACCCTAACGATTGCTCATGCCAGGTGCTGGGCTCAGTGCTGGTGGGGAACAGTGAAGACGGAGGCCCCGAGAGGGAGCGCAGACCAGGCGAAGGAAGGAGCTTGGGCTCTGGAGTCAGCAGAAGGGGATTCACACTCTGACCCCACTCATGAATTGGCTGTGTGACCCTCAGCAAGCTTGAGTTCTCAAATCTGTAAAACAGAGATAAAGATGCCACTTCACAGGCCCGCTGGAAAGAGAAGCTCGCTCTGTTCCTGACATGTGAAGATACTCCACTAACGACTAGTTTCCTTCTATTGCTCTTTGAGTCCTCTTGCTGACCTGCCACAACACATCAGATTCCGACCACTTGCTCTGACCTTCAGAATTATGGCACTGTCGTGAAATGTCCCTGAGGAATAAGATGTCACCAGCAGGGCAATTAAATGCTCCAGGTAGGCTGGCAGCCAGGCATCCAGACTCTCGGTAGAGGCTCAACATTAAAGCTCCTAGGTCCAGGAGTTGCTCTGAAGTGGCAGGTATGGCTGTTGAGCCCTCAAGGGGAAGAAGTTATAAAGAAATATGATGTGTCAAGGACACTATATCTTAAGCTCAGGAATCTCCAGGTGGACAGAAAAGAAGACACTAAAGCGCTGGAAAGCAGAACAGCTCAAGGCTGCCTTACAAGAAGAGAAAAAGGAGAAAAGCAGGAAGAAAAAGGAGGCAGGGAGGTGAAAGACCTCTAAAGGAGAAACAGGAGGGAGTTATCAGGGTGGCCCCAGCCTCTCACACAGCAGCTCTTTTCTGAGACACTCAGCCATCACACCTGGCCCCCCTCCAGATCCCTCCTCCCACTGCTATGTCCTGTTCCTGGTACCACGTGGCTCCGACATGTCCACCCCCACACTCACCCCACCGGCCAGGTGCACTCAAAAGAAGCTAAAAGCTTTGTCCTTGCTGTTTGGAAAAGGCTTTCTGAATCTTGCCCATAAAACACGCCAGAGATCAGGGAGGAGGCAGACTGTGGCTGAGCGGCAAAGGAGAAGACTGAGCATCTCAGGGATTGTGTCTCTTGCCTGGTCACACGTGTGGAATGATCTGGGCAAGGCCCATGCCTTATCTTTGATCCTCACCATGTTGTAAGACAGGTCACCAGTGCTTACCCCGGACTCCCATCCCAGGAGCGGTAACAGGAAAATTCACCAAAAGGAAGCAGACTTGAGACACAAAGGAGGCCCATCCAGGATCACCCAAGCTCACTGAGCACAGATGTTTCCCACCCCCAACAAGGCCACGGTGAGGGGCAACGAGGCAGCACACAGGGACACACTCTGCAGAGGGCCGCGCCCACGTAAAGGACTTCCCCGCTTTAGAGTCACCCAAAGTTAGCCCTGTTGAAGGGAAGCCTGGCCGACTGCCTGGCAGGGGTGCTGAGTGAAACAACACCCCGCTGGATGGGTAGCTAGATAATATCACCTTTAGTGCTTTCCCAACTGTAATTTCTGGAGTAATCTAAAATCTGGCTCTGCAGTTGAAAAGGCAATCTCATGCCTGCCTTGAAATTCCATTTGGTTGGCCCCTGCTCCTGCAGCCTCCTGGAGTTTACAAAGGGGCTCCCAGAGATATCAACTCACTCAATGACGTGTGGCAGGGGCCTGAGAGGCACACCACACTCTCCCACATCCTAGGATTAGCCACATGGCCACCACAAGTCAATGAGGCAAAGCTAGAGTCAAAGGACAATCAGTGCAGCCATGTAAACATCTGTAGCCCCAAGGAGCCCAGAACACGTGTGCCCGACCAATCTGCCCTGCCCTGCAGCCTAAACAAGTGCCAGGGTCCGGAGACCTGGCCAGGTGGTTGTGTGGCCCATTCCAAAGGGGTCAGGTACACACCACTGCCCAGCTCTTGTTGGAGGAAATCAGAACTCAGCCCTGTAACTGGGGCTTCAGGGAGAAGAGAGACCAGAACAGAGTCCAGCCTGGAACTCAGGAAGTCTGGGTACTGCTGCTCATGTTGGCTGCAGGTGGCCCTCACTGCTCAGCTCAGAAAAAGCCCCTACCAGGCTAGGGCGGGAGAGCTTCAGCTTTTGTGGAACCAGACCCCAGCGGAGCTGGAGATCCTGGGAGGTCTTTTGCAGCAGAAGCTCGGCTCTCAGAAGGCAACCCGGTCTAACTTCAGGCTGTTTTCCTTTAGGAAGAGAAATCACCTTATGGGGAACAGAAAACTACCTTCCTGGAACTCCTACCCACAAGTGCCGGCTCCAGTTTCTGAAACGACATGACAGAATCTCTAGGCAGCACTGTGTGGTGGTTAAAATTTCTCAGCAACCATGCAGAGTCAGAACGTGTCGTGTCGTCGCTCAGTCGTGTCCGACTCTTTGTGACCCCGTGGACTGCAGCCTATGGGGCTCCTCCATCCACGGGATTTTCTAGGGAAGAGTACTGGAGTGGGTTGCCATTTCCTTCTCCAGGGGATCTTCCCGACCCAGGGATTGAATCCGGGTCTCCTGCATTTGCAGGCAGACGTTTACCCTCTAAGCTACCAGGGAAGCCATGCAGTCAGAGACCCATCCCACATCCCAGAGAGATGATCTTGGGTGGGTCATTTAATCTAAGCCCCAGGTCCCTTCCTTATCAAATACAGATACTAATATTCTTCTCTTTGGCTTACTGTGAAGATTAAGTAAGATTATATATATATACACGAAGCCCCCTGCACAGTAGCCAGTACATTGGAAGGGCTCAGCAAAAGGTAATAGTATCAGTTGACAACAGTTCTTAGAGGATTTAAAGACCACCTTCCCGTCCTCCTTATGCCTTTGTGTTTTCTTGCTAAGCACTCCCAGTTCCCCAAGGCATGATTTCAAGTTCCTCAAATATTTGTTAGTTGTTCTGTCACTAGGCAGCTGGCACAATGGCAGGCCTTGGGCAAAGAGACAGAAAACCTGGGTTTGAATTTGGAGAGTCTTCCTGAAGAGACACTGAATCTCCAAATGAATCTCTAAGCCAGACTGAGAACCTACATGAGCCAGGTGTCAACATTCAGCATTTCATATTATCTCTCCTTCCAAGAGCTTAGAGTTTAGGCCCTCCATAAATTAATGGTCCATGGCATCAATGCTCAGGGCTTCCCAGGTGGAGCAGTGGTAAAAGATCCACTTGCCAGTGCAGGAGATGCACGAGACCTGGGTTCAGTCCCTGGGTGGGGGAAGAGATCCTGGAGAAGAAAATGGCCAGAGGAACTGGACAGCTACAGTCCACGGGGTTGCAGAGTTGAACACAACTGAGCATGCACACGCATGCACACACGTGCATTAATGCACCTAGGACTGACTCAAATGCCACTTCCTCCAGCGCTCCCTGCCACCTTCCCCAGGGCAAGCAGAGCCCTTCATACAGCAGAGCCTCCCTGCACCAGCCATCATTCACATTTGAGTCCGTTATCCCCACTTGTGGAATGAAAGGTGGTGTGTCCCAGGTAAAATAAGAAAATGGTCAAAGGCTCATGAGATTCCAAACTGGCATGATTAGCAAAGAATTTGGCAGAAGCAGGCACTTGGCCTGGGGTGGCTGAATGGAAGCTGGCAGGGACAGGCCCCAGGCTTTGGTCTCTGTCCTGGCTTCCCTATAACACCCTCCTATGGGTCTTTCTCTCTTCCTAGGACCCCGTGGAGGAGAAGGCAATGGCAACCCACTCCAGTACTCTTGCCTGGAAAATCTCATGGGCGGAGGAGCCTGGTAGGCTGCAGTCCACGGGGTCGCGAAGAGTGGGACACGACCGAGCAACTTCACTTTCACTTTCATGCACTGGAGAAGGAAATGGCAACCCACTCCAGTGTTCTTGCCTGGAGAACCCCAGGGACAGGGGAGCCTGGTGGGCTGCCATCTATGGGGTCGCACAGAGTCAGACACAACTGAAGCAACTTAGCAGCAGCAGCAGCAGGACCCTGTGAAAGGGACATCTGTTGTGGGAAGAAGGTCAGAGCAGACACTCACTAACTAAGGCCCCATGGAAGCTAGACTCCAAGGGCTTGCTGGACAGCCTCACAGCTCTGGACAATGCCCCCGACACAGCCTCTCTCCTTCCTCCTTGAAAGGGAAAATATGTCCTTACGGGGGAAGAAAAGCTGAGGTGGTGACTTGCTTCTTCTGATGCTTCTTCCCCTTCTTGGAAGGCCTCAAGCCCTTTGCTGTCCAAGTGCCTTCACCTGTGCAGTTCCTTCTATCTGGCTTGGGTAACCCTCCCCGCCCTTACCCGACTTTGGGTTGTATCAACATATAAGGGCCAGGACCTGGGGAGAGCAGAGGCTGAAACCTAGTTCATGTTCAGGCATCAGCAGTGGGCTCTAGCAGGAAGGCTAGGGACAGAACAGGCATCTTTCTCTCATTCATCCAAAAGGTGTCTCACAGGCCAGCAAGTAGCCCTGGCCAGAGCGGGGCCACATGAGACAAACACGGCTCACTCGGTCTCAGCCTCCTGGGTCAGCTCAGGTATCTCTGTCAAGGAAGTGATTTTGACCCTCCACCCCCAAATAACCCACTCCCCTACCCCATGATGCTCTCCCAGTGCCTCTTCTCTCCTTTGTAGTATGCATTTGGATGATTTGGGTATAAACTATCTCTCCACTTCTCTGCGAGTTCTATGAGGGCAGGACCATACCTGTTTTGTTCAGCTGCATACCCAGGACCAAGCTGAGGCCAGGCACACAGAAACAGTGCACACCTTAGCTTTACAAAGGTATACGCTTCAGATTAGCTTTCAGCTCCAGGATGGGGCCTCTACCCTAGACATCACCTTCATTTGGCACACGACAAAGCCATGAGGTAGGCCACCCAGAGTCACAGGAGAATTTGGTCCAGCTGAGACAAAGCAGGCAAGATGCCCCCACACGGTGTAAGGCATCCACAGGCCCCTCCAGAAAATACCTGTGGGGCCATAGGATAATACAGTCTCTCATTGGGAAACCGTGTTTCCCAGCCTTTTTAAGCACACACCTCTTTTGATAAATAGACTTCACACACACACATACACACACACACACACACACACACACACAACTGTATCATGCCCCACTTGGGAATTACTGTAACATCAGGCAAGACTTTTTTGCCAAACTCTACCTTTGATAGCTTACATTTTAGAAACGACATATTTTTCCAAACCTAAGATGTGATTATGATACTGAAGACACTCTTTCAAACTTCCTATACGTCCCAGTCCCCAGAGATTTCGTTCCATCTCTCTCCCACTGACATTCAACACTCGCAGATAAGAAAAGAAGACAGAGGGCTGACTGCAAAAAGCAGACATGTTCCAAGTCAATACAGAATGTGTGGAAGAGGCAACCTCTGGGGCATATTTCTAGCACACTCAGAACAGAATGGCAACATGACTCAGTGGGAAGGGTACCAGATGCCTGTGAAGAGATTAGACTACGATCTCAAGTTCCGGAGCTCCTTTGTCAGGATAACGTCAAACGAAGTTCTTAAGACTAGGAGGCACTTTCCCATCTGTAAAATGGAACGCTGGTACAGGGGGAGTCCACAGCAAAGAGGAATACTATGACCCCTGCCATCTGAAGCAGAGAAGGCATGGCACCCCACTCCAGTACTCTTGCCTGGAAAATCCCATGGACGGAGGAGCCTGGTGGGCTGCAGTCCATGGGGTCACTAAGAGTCGGACATGACTGAGCAACTTCACGTTCACTTTTCACTTTCATGTATTGGAGAAGGAAATGGCAACCCACTCCAGTGTTCTTGCCTGGAAAATCCCAGGGATGGGGGAGCCTGGTGGGCTGCCGTCTCTGGGGTCGCACAGAGTCGGACACGACTGAAGTGACTTAGCAGCAGCAGCCATCTGAAGGTCTCTGATTGTTTCAGGTACAGAGAAAAGAGAAGAAAGAAAGCACAGCTCTGAGAAGGACACCACGAGGGTTCCTTATCTGGGCAGTTATTAGTTCCAACGGGGCAACTGGTAGAAAGGTGAACTTGAAGCTTTTTGGGCTGAGGGGATGTTGGCCCTGTGGCAATTTCTCTTCCTCCAGGGCTGGCAGATACATCACCGCAGTTAGGAGACTGCCGTGGGAGTCAGACCCACACGAGTTCCAGTCTCATTCTGCCATGGACTCACAGGTAATGTCAGACAATTTACGTAACCACTCAAGCCTCAGTCCCCTTCAACAGTGAGAGGATGACAATAAAACCTATATCTCTGGGCTGTTATAAAGATTAACTGTAAATAATACATGTAAAATATTTAGCACAGCATCTGAAAAACAATAAGCGAAAATGCAAAGGATTAATATATGCATTAACCTTATTATTTTTGTTACTATTACTGTTTTCCCAGTAGAGTTGCAGGAAGGGAGCTGGAAGGGCAGCCCAGAGGCACCAGGCAACCCTCTCATTCTCATTTTCTATTTATTGTAACAGACGACGTGACCTCTGTGGTCAAGGACAAGAACAGCTGGGTAAGCCAGCGAAATGCACAGCTGCTGTGATTGAGGAAAAGTAATACTCCTCGGGCCCGGGCTTGGAAAGGAGTTGGCAGCAGGGAGCAGAGGCTCCATGGGAGGGAAACAGACAGAAACGGACGAAGGGGCTGGAGGGGGAAGAGAGAAAGCACTAGGGGAAGACCCAAACCAAAGCCAGGTAGGCGCAGGAAGCCAGCCTTTCCAGAGAAAGGAAGCTGCAGGTGAACCGGCAGGAAGCCAGGACGTGGGCAGCCAGGGAAAGCCAGGCCACATCCTGAGGAAGGGGCGGCGGAGAGGACGGAGTAGGCTCCCAGGCTGCTGGATGCTACGACGCGGAGCCAGGTGGGGACAGGATGGGAAGGAGGGCCACACACTCGGCTCTCCCTGACCCCGGGACCCCTCCTCAAGTCTCTGCTCCCCCAACTTTGCAGGCCCCAGGGTTTCACCAGAACTTCTGTTCCTGCCACCATCTACTGTCCCCACCTGGGTCCCCTTCCCGAGGCCGGTGGCAAAACAGGATGCGGGTTTCATCATTTCCCCCTTTCCTGGGAACTTTGACTCAAGTGCTCCATAGTTCTCTGTGGGGAACAGGCCAAGGAGGCCCACACGGGGGAAAAAGCACCTTCCAGCTCCACTCTGAAATGCAGATGGGCAAGCCAGCGCACATCTGGTCCTTCCCCAACTGACTCTTCACCTTCTCCTGGAGGGCCAGCTCAGCCTCAGTCCTGCCCACTGGGCTCCACATACCCAGCACCCATCAGGGGAACGCTTGTCGTCAACGAGGGGGACTGATCTTACACCTATTTGGCCCTCTGGGTACCCCCAGGCTCTGGTTCCAGAAGGGTGCTGATCTCAACGTCACCCCAGGTGATAGGGCATCAGCAGGGAGGTCAGCCGAGAGTCAGGGGTGGCCTCGGGAGGGAAGGCTCCCTGACCCGGCAGAGGGGTCAGCGTGCAGGCAGGCACACCAGCAGCCACGGTAACAAGGCTGCCTGCAGCTGCACAAGCTTTTCCTGTGACGAAGCACTGTCCTGTATGTGACCTTTGACCCTCCCCACATGGCTAGCAGGGGACTGGGCAGATACTGTTCCCATTTTGAAGATGAGGAAGCTGAGTGACTTGGGCAGGGTCACAGTTTCTGAGAAGCAGAGCTGGTGGGCACAGACCCATTCTCCAGAAGTCTCCTTTCTTTAGCCTGGGACTTACTTCCCTTTCCGCATTGACTCAGTTCTCCCAACTTGAAACAACAAGCGGTATAGCAGCCCTCTGCTCTGCAAGGCTGACGGTCTCTCTGCTTTGACGAACTTCCCCAAGTCCCCGGTGTCGCCAGGCCCCCCCTGATACTCCCACCCTTGTCTCCCACATCTCTGGCCCTCATTCTCCTTTGGTTAACCTGTCACCCGACCTTGTGGATTCCTTCTTCAAAGGGGCTTCCACTCCCAAGACATCAGTGCAGACCTTTCCCCTCCTACCCCTATCCAGCCTCACTGGCTTTGGCCTTGCCTCAGCTCTCCTTCTCAGCCTTTGAGTCCAGAGTACCCTTCCAAGTCCCTGGCCTCCACCTAGCCACGTGCTCCCAGTGGCTCCCCATCACCTCCACACCCCTGGCCCACAGCTTGGCTCGCAAGGTGCCTTTCAGGCCTTGCCTCTTATTGCCCCCTCCTTGAAGCACACACCTGCCTTCAGCCCCTCCGTGTACCCTTGCTTCAGCTCAGGCTGGTCCCCCTTCCCAAGCCCCCTTCTCTCTTCCATCTTCAGGCTCCCCTCACCTGTGTCTGCAAGCACTCCCCTGACTACAGGAGAGATGAAGAGACCCTTTCTTAGCACCTGTCCTGCCCAGAGTCCTGAAAGACGGCAGCCACACAGGCTGCAGAATCAGGTCCCCCAGCTGCTGCTGCCTGTACCTGGGTGGTCCCTGCACCCAGAAAACTGGCTGCCAGAACTCAGCACTAGTGTGCTCAGTTGTGGAACAGCCGACAAGAAGAGAAAGCTGAGTCTATAGGGAGGGAGCCAAGAGCAGATGCTCAGACACAAGTCGAGAGGTCACTAGCCGCTCAAAGACAGAGCCACCTCCATCCCTGACTACTCTCTGGTCCTCACTCCCGTGAGGCCAGCTGCTTCGCTGTAATCCTGCCAACAAACCCTTTGCCCCTAAGCTGACGCGGAGGGGCCCCAGCTCTGTGGGACCACTGCTGACACCAGCCTGGGAGCCCTGTCACCTCCATCAGACAGCCCCAACTGGAGGAGTCATGTACAACATCCCCTGCCAAGGGTTGCTTCTTTTCTTGTCTCCCTGTGTGGCAAGTAGGCGTTCCATGTACACCTGTTCCCGCCCTGGGCCTGGAGCTCCTGGCTGAGGGCTTGGGAGTTGTCTGTGTGGCTCACCAGCGCCCTTCTGCCAGAGCTGCCTGCAATCGGCACAGGGTCCGAAGTGGCCCCACTAGATGGGTTTTATTGTATGTGAGCCCACCTCCCGGCTGGAGCTGAGTGGACCAAGTTGGGCCAATGAGACCCGCTTTCCTGCAAGTCTGGAATGGGGCTGGGCGAGCTGAGCCCTCTGAGTGTGGCTGGAGCTGTAGTAGGAACATTTGTGGCCATGTGAGCTGAGGAAGGAGAAAGCCTGCCTGCCGAAGTGAGGAGGAAGCCCACGGGGCAGCAGAGTTGAGAGGAGGAGGGAGAATCTAACAAGGTTTTTCCAATTTCTGCTGAAGGCCAGGCTGCAACTGCGCGCTGTGGGCTCCTGCACACCCCTGAGACCCTGTAATTAATCACCTCTTGGGCTGAAGTTAGATTCGGCTGGTTTCTGTTACTCGAAATCGAGGGGTTCTAATAAAGCTGGGATCTCCCCTAAGCTTCTCCAGGAATACAAAGCAGGTGCTTGACAAGCAAACTTGCTCAATGAAGAAAACGGGCCCCAGATCCTGGCTTTCTGATTTCTGCCAGAGGCGCCACTATGCTCTACAAATACTCCACATATCAAATATGTAACTTGGCCCCAGGCAGCTTGAGTTAAATGCATTTTCCTTGCCTGAAGTGCATTATATCCTCACTTTCATCTCATCTTTGGGACAAACCAGCATTCAAAGGAAAGGCAAGCAGGAGCAGGCCGGAGAAAAACAGCCTGTGAGAGTGTGGGCCAGCACGTCCAACTGATCTGCAAACTGTGTTCCCCTGGGCGGTGGCCCCCACTACAGAAACCTCTGCCCCAGATTTCTGTCCCTGTGCCATTCCTGTCCCTGCGAAGATGACCATCAAGGACTCCAAGAGGTCACAAAGTTTCCACCCCTACTGATGGGTCATTTATGCCACAGGCCATCATAAGGACAGACCCCTGAATCCTAAGGCTGGAAGAAACCTCAAAGGGTCACTTCATCTAGTTGTTTTCAAACTGCACCTGCAGGACCCTGAGACTCCGATGGAGCCTCTTGGGGCTCCAGTCTCCCCAGCTTCTACCAGTGCACTGCCCATTTGGTGGTACGTATCAGGCTACCTTGTGAGTGTGCATCTGAAAGGGTTCCAGGGGCTTAACACAACAGTGCAGAACTCCTGTTTCAGATCAACTTGTCTATCATTTGGATGAAGAGCCAGAGACTCAAAGGCATAAGACCACACAGGTGTCAAGTGGCTGAGCTGGCAGAGAACCCCGGCCCGGACTCTCCCTGCTGCCCTTTCCCCTAGGCAACTCCTTTAAAGGTTCTCTTGGGCCTGGGCGGAGCCAGAACTCCAGTCCTGTGTAAGGGAGCCCTGGCTGGGGAACACAGACAGAGAACTGAAGACACAGGCAGAATCCAGGAGATGGGCGCTGAGTCCCAGGTGATCCTGTCTGTCGGCGGAAGGGCAATGCTAAACGGCCCGAACAATATGGAGTTGTCCTGATGCTACTCCTCCGCTATATTTAGTTTCTCCCCTGAAATGACCTCAGGCAGCAGCAAAGCTTTGTGGTGTGGCAAAATCAGCCGTGTGTCCCCAACTCCAGGGGAGGAGAACTCTGCTGGAGACACCGGATAGTATACAGGAAAGAGAGTCTGTGGGATGCGGGAGTTGAGGTGCAGGGGGGGCAAGCTGTTGACACAACTAGAGACAAATTCTTTCCTTTGACCCCCTGGGCGGTAGCAGTGAGGAGTAAACCTGTGACTCTTGTGCAGTGGGGGATGAAATTTGAGACCCAGGTCCATGGTGAAGGAGCCCCTGCTTCACCCCAGGCTCTGGTCTCATCGCAGGTGTTGGGTCCTCTTCCTGAACCACTTCATTCATTGCACCTCTGTGGAAGGAACCAGCAAAGGTTCTCTCTGACCTAAACTCCCCATCTACTATTCGAGACCTTCCCCTGACCTTGGTGTACACAGCCGATTTGATTCTATTGCCTGAAAATCAAAATGAAAGGCTAGAAAAATAAACACCAAACAGGAATAGGCACTCTCTGGGTGGTGGGAATATGAAGGAGATTTTATTCTTTGGACTTGATGATATTGTCCACATTTATTATCTAACCACATTCTACTTTTACAACAAAGAAAAGTGTATTGCTTGCTCCTCTCTAACCTGAACCTCTTACTCAGATCACTAACCCTTCAGTAATCTCTCCTCACTTACCCTGCCCTATCCAACCTCAACTCTTTCTAAAATGTCTACATATTGCCTTTGTCTCTGCTTGTCTACATTGCATGATTTACCACCTGTCTACGCATTACCTTGCCTGAAATTGTATCACACCTCTATTTGTCTTCACTCCATTCCCCAGATTGTAAGCCACCATGGGTGATGAGACATACATATATAACACGTGTACACAGGAATGAGGCAGGATGCACAGAATAGGTTTAGAGACAGTCAGACACGACTGGGCACACATGTACAGAAAAGACACAGGAAATAAGAGTCAGGTTGCCTGGGTCAGGTACTAGCTCCACCACTTCTGACTGTGGCAGGACGGGCCACGGATCAGTGGCTTGACCTTTCTGAACCAGTTCCTTCAGCTGAATTCCCTATTAATGCCAATTCTCCTCCAAAAGGTAAGGGTGGATTCTGAGCAAGCCTGGCCACCCTACAGCTTTTGGATCATTTCACCTCTAAAACAAAGGCCCCAGACCCTGACTACAAAAGGGGCCCCCATCAATCCATATCCAAACCAGCATCAGGTGGGGAGCCAGACACCAGGGCAGCAGGGTTCGCAGGCCCAAGTCTCTCCTTGAACACTTCCCCGGGCCTCGGCCCCGGAACGCCCAACGAGTGGTGCTGTCAAAGCAGCCGAGGAGCGTCTCTGTCCGGGGCTTCAGGAAAACATGCTTGAGGGCCAACAATGGATTAGACATCCAGGTCCTGGATCTTCCGTGGGACATAGGTCAAAGCAGGGCAGAGCTAGGCTTCAGAGAGGAGGGGTCAGCTGCAGATTAAAGGGTCCAGTGCAGCTTTCCTTCTGCCTGTGGACTCAAGACTAGCCCACTCTGTTCCTCAGGGAGCAGGACCAAATAACAGTGCATACAGCATGTGGATGTTTCCCCAAAATCATTTGGGGCCTTATGAAAAGCCATAATAGCAGCAGGTTTCCAGTGAAATAAGGCCTCCCTTCTCCATGTCCGCCAGCCTAGCACTGGGCCACAAACAGGAATATCACACGGGGCCAGAGCCAGATGTCCTCTGGGCTCTAAGAACTCGATATGAGAGGTCAGAAGGAAGAAAGGCAAAGAGCAAACAGAGAAGTCAACCTGGGGTGTAAACACGGCCGTGCAGGGCATCATCAGCTCCTGGGGGCTGTCCCCTCCGCTCGTCCTGCCTCCTTGGTGTGCTTGGCATGAATCTGCCCACCCAGGTATGCCCGTGGAAATGGGCTTGGAATAAATAAAAAAGATCACAGGAGCTCGATATTATTCAGCCCATCACACTGTGAACTCCTAGAAGAAAGGAACTCTTCTCAATGCTTCCTGTGCAAATACCATGGACAAGGCAGAAGGGGTGACTCTTTAGAGGCAGTTTCCCACAGCAGTTATGATACGGGTACCCAGGGTATAACTGCTAGGATTCAAATAGAAGCTGCAGCACTTTCGTGGAAAGGGTCTTAACCTCCCTGAGCCTCAGCTTCCTCATCTGTAAAATGGAGGTAATTATGTCCACCTCCAGGGGCTGATGGGGAAACTGAAGACAGTGAGGTCAAACCCACAGTAGGGTACCTCACACACATGGAGATTACCACGCACAGAGGACTGGTTCTGGGGAGGGATGATTCCTGGAGCTGCTGTGAGCACTCATGAAATGAAGTGCTCCGGCCACACAACATCTATTTGGGGGGAACAGAACACACTAGCTAAGTGAAAAAACCAATGCCATGTGCCATATCCCATGGTACGGAGGCAGACCCTGGGAGTATGGGGGGCAGGGAGAGATGAAAGGAGGGAAAAACCCATGAAGGCTGTTGCAAAGTGCTCTTTCTGGCATACTCAGGATACGCAGTGCAAGAACTATTTGAGAGTCATGGGTGGCAGTGACGTCAGTAAACCAGCTATACCTGTTTAGGACCTGGTGAGCCCTCAGTTGAAACTGATGGTGAGGCAGGTGTCACGTGGAAGGAAGGCAGGGCTGAGCACTGAAAACAGAAGTCTGGCATCTGAATACCTTCATGTTTCACCATGTGACCCTGGTCATGACAGTTAATACCATGGAGCCACTCCCCTAATACGAGGACAGTGTCACTCCCAGCGAATTACCAGGAGGACTGGAGAGGTGCATGAAGCACCTACTGCGGTGCCTGCGCGCAGCGGGCGCTAGATAAACAGCAGGGTACAGTAACTACAGAACAGCTGCTTTTGAAGCCAGTTGCAGGGGGGTATGTATCAAATGGGAAAAAGTGGGCCTTCTGTGGATGCCTATCACAACCTTTTTGGAAATTCATGGAGGAGGTGCCAGGGTCCCAGAAGTAAGCCCCAGTGGACCCAGACAGGTTCTGCCAAGCTGAAGCTGGGTCACAGCACCTGAGGGCACTCCTGAGCCTTGACCCACCTGGCAACAAGTTCCTATCTGTTCCAGAGAGGCCAGAAAAGTAGCCACTGGTTGTTGCTGGAATTAGCAAGAGTATGCTGGACGCTGCAAGAGATCTGTAACTTACAAGAGTGGAAGTCCTCGGGTTTTTGTGAATGCTTCACATTTTAAAAAAATGAAGCTAGATTCAAGGCTGCCCTATAATAATCACTCTTGTGCAACTTGCTTCCGATTTTGCTTTCCTGAATGAATGAGTGGAGTTATAAGAATGGTAAATAGGGAGGGTACACAGCAGAAGGTAGGTTTTGTATTTGAGCTTCACTGCCATATATCTCAACTGGTGGAGGGAGAAGAAGGCTGGGGACAGCTGGCTTAAATACAGTGCCAAGCATGGTGACCGGAGAAGGCAATGGCACCCCACTCCAGTACTCTTGCCTAGAAAATCCCATTGATGGAGGAGCCTGGAAGGCTGCAGTCCACAGGGTCGCTGAGGGTCAGGCACGACTGAGCGACTTCACTTTCACTTTTCTGCATTGGAGAAGGAAATGGCAACCCACTCCAGTGTTCTTGCCTGGAGAATCCCAGGGACGGGGGAAGCTGGTGGGCTGCCGTCTATGGGGTTGCACAGAGTCAGACACGACTGAAGCGACTTAGCA
This sequence comes from Aepyceros melampus, assembly GCA_006408695.1. Classification (NCBI taxonomy): domain Eukaryota; kingdom Metazoa; phylum Chordata; class Mammalia; order Artiodactyla; family Bovidae; genus Aepyceros; species Aepyceros melampus. The sequence continues at coordinate 193,827 of SJXQ01006410.1, forward strand.
GCAGGAGCATGGTGATAGTAATAAAAAAATAACAACTACCATTAACTGAATATTTTAACATGTCCCAGCTACCATTTATGTGTTTTAACTCATTTGATCCTCATGATAGTCCTGTAGAATAGGTACTGTTATCTCCATTTGATAGATGAGAAAGGTAAGGCTCCCAAATCCAAAACAACTTGCCCAGGTTACACAGCTAATGAGCTGGAGGAGCTAGGATAATAGAATGCAAATGGATACAAAATGAATAAAATATTTGTCACAACTGTCATAATTACCTGTTATCAAAAGAAAATCTCCATCTCATCAATGCCTTCTTTGAAAGATCTCATATTTTGCAAATCAAAAGAAATTCATAAGGACTTCCCTGGTGGTCCAGTGGCTAAGACTGCACATTCCCAATGCAGGGGACTGGGGTTCAATTCTTGGTCAGGGAACTGGATCCCACATGCTGCAACTAAGACCCAGTACAGCCAAATAAATAGATATTTTAAAAAAAGAAAAGAAATTCACGGTCAGTGCTTGCTATACACTCAGTGCAGAGGAAGGGCCAGAGGGTGTACCAGAATCAGACTTCCCAGGTTGGGGTAGAGAAGACTACACTCTGCTCTTCCCAACACTCTGAGCTGAACAAGAGTCAGCAGAATACAAGCCCCCAAAGGAACAATGAACTTGGCCTTGGTTACCGTATTAATGACCCACTGCCATCATTGGCTAAGCATCTGCTATACATAAGCACAGTGGTGATCACTCCATGCACATCACCACCTTTAATCCCTGGCTACCTAAGCAGTCTACTCTTGTCCCCATTTCACAGATGCAAAAAACGAGGCTCTGATCTCAGGCTTCCTCACCACAGTGAGACAGCAGAGGAACCACTACCTCCCACGGCTTCTGCCTCTCTGCCACTTATTTGTCAACAACTTCGGATAGCTCTTCACATCCCAAGTCTCCATATCCTCATCCATAAAGCTGGAAAAATGATTCCTGCTCTGACTACCTAACAGAATTGTTGTGAGGATCAAATGAGACATAACATTTGAGAAAGCACTTTGAAAACGGCAAACTGCTGAACGTAGCAAGGGATCATTAGTCTTATTAATTACAAAGAGTAACACCTGATCCAGCAAGCACTTTGCTAAAGTGACTCTCTGCTGCCTCTTTTCCCTTGGGAATTTGGGGATAAATTCAGAGCCTGCAGAGCCAGGGAACTCTTTTCTTCAAATCCCTGGCATCTGGGTGCTGGGAAGTAGAGGTTCCTTCAGGCAGGAGAGGGAGGGAACAATGTTGTTTGCATTCTGCTAATGTTCTTCTCCAGGAACACTACAATGGTTGAGGTTCTACTTCTTCCACTGTCAAAAAACATTCAACGCATTTACTAGGCACCTACTGTGTGCCAAGCACTAGATGCGACGGATGCATGGGGCCCCTAGGTGTAGTCTGCTGCTACTAAGTCGCTTCAGTCGTGTCCGACTCCGTGTGACCCCATAGACGGCAGCCCACCAGGCTCCCTCATCCCTGGGATTCTCCAGGCAAGAACACTGGAGTGGGCTGCCATTTCCTTCTCCAATGCTTGAAAGTGAAAAGTGAAAGTGAAGTCACTCAGTCATGTCCGACTCTTGGCGACCCCGTGGACTGCAGCCCACCAGGCTCCTCCGTCCATGGGATTTTCCAGGCCAGAGTACTGGAGTGGGAGGGCTAGGAAATGAAAGGGAGGAGGCAAAAGCCATGGGGAGGGTGCAGGGTGACCACAGTCCTTGGAGCTCCGCAGACTTCACAGTCCCCTCCTGG
>SJXQ01006410.1:195833-230810 GCA_006408695.1 Aepyceros melampus
CATGGAGTGAACTCAGGGCACTGAAATTTTCAAGTCAAAGTACTTAAACTGAGTTCCGGTTCTGTGTCTGCTCAGCCTCGTGACCACCAGAAATCAACTTACATTCCTGACTGTGGTGGCTTTCCTTTCTGTAGGGTAGGCATGTTCCCATAGGCAAAATGAGAAGAATCAAATGCAGGACCGACTGACCCTGGTAAGCAGGGTGCCTGAAGGTGCTCAATAAGAAGCTCTTACTTACAAAACAAAACAAAATCTTGCTCCCTTCCTCCCAATCTTGAACTATATAGGGGCTGAAGCTCTGAAATCAGGCCCTGCAGTTTACAAGCTGAATGGCCTTAGGGAGGGGACATTACCTTTCTAAGACTCAATTCCTCTGTAAAAAGGCGCTAATAGTATCCACCCATAGGAGGGTTGTGAGGATTAACCAGTACTGCACAGGATGCTCCTAGCACATGGTACACACCCAGCAAAGGTGAGCTGCTGCTAATCGCCCCTCTCCTTAAACAACAGAATTTCAAGTCCACAGGCTCACCTCTAAGATCCAGGCTGCCTGGTACCCGGCTGGCTGCCTAGGCTTCAGCTCTCGTGCCAGCCTCCCAGAGGAAACAGGTGCCAATGAGGCGCCATCCCTGCCCACTAGTGTCTCCACACCACGCCCCACCGCTTTTCCCGACAGGTCCCCCTTTCCAAGGGCAACCAAGGCCACAAGGTGAGGGGCTGTGGCTGGTTAAAGGTGTGGGGACACCTTGAGTTCGGTTCCCCATTCCTGTGGGCTCAGAAAGCAGGGAGATCTTGCCCCCAGCAGCTTAGAGAAAAGCACGTGGCCTGGAGCAGCTGACAAATGCACCAGGATGCCACGTCTCTATGACCCTCTGCCTTTCACCTGTCCCAAGTGCTCCCATCTGAACCCAGTCCTGCATCTCTGAGCAAAAGGGAACACTCCATGAGGAAGACAGCATCAGCATTCTTTGGGAGCCACGTGAACTGTAACAACCCAGAACTGCTTTGCTTAACCGGAAGCCCTATTCACCTATCCCAGTCGCTGACCACATTATTAGAAACCCAGAAGCAAGCGACATTCTGAGTGACCAGAAAAGACGTCACAAAATCCACCCACCCGAGCTCCTGGACTTCCCTCTCTGAAGGGGCCCTCAGGCTTCTCTTTGAGCCCGTCTACTATGGGGCTTCCCAGATGGCTCAGACAGTAAAGAATCTGCCAGGTTCGATCCCTGTGTTGGGAAGATTCCCCCAGAGAAGGGAAAGGCAACCCATTCCAGTATTCTTGCCTGGAGAATTCCTTAGACAAAGAAGCCTGGTGGGCTACAGTCTGTGGGGTTGCAAAGAGATAGACAATGGCACCCCACTCCAGTACTCTTGCCTGGAGAATCTCATGGACAGAGGAGCCTGGTGGGCTGCAGTCCATGGGGTCGCGAAGAGTCGGATACGACTGAGCAACTTCACTTTCCCTTTTCCCTTTCATGCATTGGAGAAGGAAATTGCAACCCACTCCAGTGTTCTTGCCTGGAGAATCCCAGGGACGGAGGAGCCTGGTGGGCTGCCGTCTATGGGGTCGCACAGAGTCGGTCACGACTGAAGTGACTTAGCAGCAGCAGTAGCAAAGAGATAGACACGACTGAGCGACTGACACTGACTAACTCACTCTCTGCGTACGGTTCCAACCATCTCTGCCCTCTGTTTCCCCAGGAAGCCAGAGGGGCTGCTATTTGAGCCTGGGAGATGCTATCTCAAGAAGTGACCACTACGCAGAGATGCCACTGCACACCCACTGGGATGGTTACTATTAAAAAGACGGGAAATAACAAGTATTGGTGAGCATGTGGAGAACTTGCAATCTTTGTGCACTATTGGTGGGAATATAAAATGATGCAGTGGCTCAGCAAAACAGGACAGCAGTTCCTCAAAAAGCTAAACATGGAATTAACATACAATCCAGTAGTTCCGCTTCCAGATATTACACAAGAAAACTGACAGTATCGAACAGATACTTGTACCACCCATGTTTACATAAGCATTACTCCCAACATCAAAAGGCAGAAACAGCCCAAGTGTCCATCAGCAGACAATGGATAAGCAAAATGCGGCATAGACATACAGCGGAGTTCAGCCCTCAAAAGCAGTGGAAGTACAATGTGGATAAACCTTGAAGGTATAACGTGGAGTGAAATAACCCTGACACAAAAGGAGTAATAGTGAATGATTCCACTTCTAAGTGGTACCCAGCGTTGTGAAATTTCATAGAGACAGAAAGTAGAATGGTGACTGCCAGGGGCTGGGGAAGGGGTGAATGGAGTCTGCGGGGTAATGATTAAGGGGTACAGATTTTCAGCTGGGGAAGATGAAAAAGTTGTGAAGATGGATGGTAGTGAAGGCTGTACCGTAATGCCAAGTGCTTAACTGTACACTTAAAAGTTGTTACAACGGGATATTTTATGTTGCGTATATTTAACCACACTCTATTTTACTGTGGGCGAGGTGGAGGAGGAGAAGTGACACTGATTACCAGGGAGAAGACAGAGCAACAGTTTTGGGTGGGAACATGAACCCCAAAAGCACAGCAGCTGGGAACCACCGTATCATTTGGGGCCCCCTGCCCTACCGTCTCAGAAACCTGGGGGCCTTGCACTGTCATGAACACAGCAACTGATCTGGCAGGACTCACTCTTCTCATTCAGACCCAGAACAGGATTCGGAAGCCTCCCCACACCAACAGTGCTTGGGCCCTTGAGGCAGACCACTGTGTAAGGGGCTCTCCCTTGTCAATCTACCTTCCACCCGCCACCAGTTCACCCCTATCTTCTTTCAGAGATAAAGGTTCTTCAGAGAAAGAGGCTTTTGTGGTCCCTCCCCTCCACCAAGCAGGTGCTTTGTACATACAGGTATGAACCCTACTCCCCTGAGTTGCAAAGAGGAAGTTATTCATGCTCGGCATACTTTGCTTGGAAAAGGGTATCATCCGTTTCAGAAAGATTTCCATCCAAAAATAGTTTTTAAACATTTCTTTTATAGTTTTGCTCTTTAAAAAAGAGTAAGCTTCAATGATCTAGGAAAATCACTGGCTATGGTTTTTGTGTGTAAAAACCCTACAGCTTTGAATAATATGAACTTCATACGTTCACAAAGTTTCTTTTCATGCAGGATCTCACTTGATTCTTACAATGTCTCTGGGAGCTGAGCAGGGCAGCAGTTATCCTATGGTACAAATGAGGAAACTGAGGCTCAAAGAGATCACGAGGCCTGTCCAAAGCAGTACACACAGCTAGGAAGGAGCAGAGAACTAAGACCTCATTTCCCTTGGATGCCAGATGACACTCTGGATTAGAACCTCACACTTGAGCAGACCATTTAGCCATGAAAGTAACTTTAAAAACAATGTTTGATTGTTTTATCCCCACAGCATCTCTGAAATAAACTGGAAATATCATCTTTTTTTTTTTAAAGAGATGATCAACTGAGCAAAAAACAAATGACTTGCCCAAGTGCACCAATTCAAGAAAGTGGCAAAGACATTCTAGCCCCTCCCGTTGAATGCACTTGACCTTGACCACTTCCCTTACAAACTTAACTTTGCCCACAATTTCTTTTTTTTTTTTTTTGGCCATGCCATGCTTAGCATGTGGCATCTTAGTTTCCTGACCAGGGATCAAACCCACGCCACCTGCAGTGGAAGCTCAGAGTCACCAGATGGCCAGGGAAGTCCCCTATCCACAATTTCTTGACCTTAGCATACTCAAAACTTAAAGGAGCCCATGCAGTTTTTATATAGGTTGCACCATATTTCTGTGAACTTGGCAGGGAGTAGACATACCTTTATTCTCTTTTTAATGGCTGGGGAAAAGAAAAGAGGTTAAAGAAATCTCTAAGTTCCTTTTCAGCTTTAAAATTCTATGATTCTAAAAATTCCCCAGCAAGTCAATTCAATGTGTAGAGAGGCCTGGAATCCACTTCACCCGCCCTCTGGCCTCACACTCTATCAGACCTCCCCACGTCCACCCTTGAGTTTATGGCCAGAAAAAACATGTGTGCCTGGGAGAAGAGCCCACTCCTACATAGACGCGCACACAAAATGGAGGAAAGTGTTACTGCCTGGCTGGGACTCTGGTAAGAGGCTTCACCCTGTCCTCCTCCTTCAGCCCCAGCATCTCCTTGCAAGAGGCCCCCAAACAGTGTGGAATTATATCCTAGGTATATGAGGGCTTCTCCAGGCCTAGGCCGAGAAAGAAGCCAGTCCCAGGAACAGAATACCACTTTGAGGTTGCAATTAAATCTGTTCATTAGGATACACCCACCCACCTAACACCCACCTAAGATGAGAGAGCAATCAGGAGGGCTCCCTCCTGCTCTTCCACAGACCTTACAACTCTGTTCTACACACTAACTTCATCCAATAAATATTTATTAGGTACCTACTCCTTGACAGGCATGGATCTAGGTGCCATAGAACAAATAAGAATCTCAGATTGCACAGAGTAGGGGAGACAGCCAATGTCAGGTGGTGGGAAGTGACAGGGAGAAAAATAAAATAGAGAAAAGGTGGAGATAATGCTGAGAGCAGGCAGCGGAGGGAAGGGGATCAATTTTAAAAAGGATGGCCTGGGAGGGCATGGCTGATGAGACGTGGCGAGTCTTGGAGGCGGAGAGGGGAAAATTCATTTAGCTATTAGAGGGTGGCATAGGAATGAAGAGCCAAAGAAGGCTGAGGAAGGGCAAGGTGGTGAACATCCTCTCATGCCTTGTAGGCCAACACAAGGACTCAGGATGAGATGGGGAACAAAGGAGTAACAGAATCTGACTTACAGTTTGCAGCATCTCTCTGGATGCTGTGATGAAAATAGTCTGTCGGGAGACAAGGGAGGAAGCAGGAAGGTCAGTTAAAAGGCCAATGGGTAGCTTAGACCAGGATGAAAGTAGTGATGATGGTGACAGTCAAGCGCTGGATATATTTAAGACGAAGTCAACAGGATTTATTGATTAAATGGATGTGGGATTGAGAGAAAGGGAGGAGCCAGGGATGGCGAGAGAATTTTGGGGGGTCTGAGCAACTGGAAGAATGAAATCATCATCAGCTGAGATGGTAAAGACTGGGAGAATGGGAGGGGGGCGGTGAGGGTGGGAGGGTTCATTCTGTTTTGGACACATTAAACTGAGAAGACTTTTAGACATAAGATGTGTTGAGTAGGCAGCAGAATATACACGGCTGGAGTTAGACCAAATGGGTTGAAATGATACATGTGGGAGTCACCAACATATATAATAATACATAATTGTACGTATTATCATACAGGATCTCCATGTATGGTCAGATTGACTGTCTGCCCCCCACCCCAACCCCAAACTATAAGCTCCATGAGGCCAAGGACCATGTCAGTTCACACCCAGCAAGGTACCTGGCACTCAGTAAATATTTACTGAGCAAATGGAGAAGTTGCCCAATTACTCCCTTAAGAATAGTCACAGCAGCCCACACAACGAGAAGTACACTCTCTTGCAACCACAGCGCCCAGCCAGCCCAAAACAGGGCCTCGGGTCTGTCCACCCCGAGCTTGAGATTCCCGAATGTAAGTGGATATGCTTGGCACATCACAGATATCTGGGTTTCAGCCTTGCCACATTCTCAAAGGGTGGAGCTGGGCAAGAGACCTGCCTGTTCTCCCACATCTACTTCTCCCTGGGATGGGCAGGGGAGGGGCTGCCTCACCCACTCACAGGCAGAGAGATGGCATCTATCCAGGGCACACACACAGGTTGATGAGAGCCCCCCAGGGGAGTCATTCCCCTCCTTCATGTATTCTCCCAAGTTTGAAAAGACCACTCAGCACCTGAAGGTTGAGAACACAGACCTACTGGGAACCTATTGCAAGTAGTAGGTGGGAAAAAAAAAAGTGACCACCCCAAATCTCGATGAGATGAGAGTACTGCCTAGTCCTTCTAGCTAAAGCAAGACTCCCTGACCAGTGGGCATCGTGTCTCTGCTTCACCCACCAAGTGACCAGGAAGACAGAACTATGGCCAATGAGTGCCATAACCAGGCGTAAGATTTCAGCTCATTAACTTCCCAGTTTAGAATCGCTACCTTTGTGGAGATGATTAAAAACAGCTCTATAGTCCCCTTCCTTCTGATATAATGCAATGCCACCCCCTAAGAGGGTTGATGACTCGCTCAGGGTTACCCAGCTGCAGGCCCAGGACTAGAAGCAGGGTTTTAGCCTTCTGTTGAGGGCTTCTTCAGTGACAAAGGAGGGGTAAGAGTTACAGTGGGAGTTTTAGGCATTAGTCTTATAACATAAAATTATGTCCTAGTCAACACGGAAACTACAAGTGTCATAGGAAACACCAGGTACACGCTGTGAAGTTAAGAATGGTTCCTTCGCTTGTACCAAATTTGTCATCCTCCAGGGTTCTGCTTGGCTTTGGACTTCATGAATAAAGCTGTTCATAGCAGGACCCGCAAAAGTGAAATAAAGATACACTAGCAGATTTTCTTTTTTAATGCAGATATATACCTCAGTAAAATGTTAAGATGAAATTTTTATCTATTTATATCTAATTTTGGGGGGCTGAGCTGTGAGGCTCATGGGATCTTAGTTCCCAGGGATTGAACCTGGGTCACAGCAGTGAACGTGCTGAGTCCTAACCACTGGATCACCAGGGAATTCCCATGTAAGTTTTTAAAATCAACAAAAATTGAGTGCTTCCTCTGTACAAGTCATTGTGCTAAGTGCCTAGTGTGTGTGTGTGTGTGTATGACACTATGAGTGAGTGAGAGAGGCAAACACACACACACATACAAGATCTTGAAGGCTTGTAGTGCCATTGCTAATAGAAAACTATAACATCAAAGAACTGTCTAATAATATGGAGTGGATCACTGTTAAGTAAGTGGCATAAGGCGACTCAGAAACAGCAACTCTATCTGCTGGGGGAGCTGGGGGATTTGTCAGGCAAGATGCTTCTAGAAAGATAAGGGATTGGAGGTGGACCTTGAAGAGAAGAAAGGCTCTTGATAAGAAAGGGGAAAGGGCATGAGCAAACACAGGTGACTTTAATGTCAAGGAAGAGAAAGAAACTGTGTCATAAAAGGAAGGACTGGACCAGACCTGAACAGCCTTGGAAGTTAAAGTTCTTGCAGGAGTGGGGGTGCAGAAAGATTTCTGAACACAGAACTACAGGGTTTGGAATAGGTGAATTTAACAGATGTCTTCTGAGATACCAGCGTGTGTAGGCATTGGATGAATGACTGAAGATGTACTTGTCTCTGTTGGGAAACTAACTTCAGCCTGGGAGATGAGCTGGCTTTGAGGTAACAAGGAGTGGGTCTGTAAGACCTGCTGAGTGAAGAACTAGCAGGTCCCAGAGAATGACTCCTCCAGGTCATGGAGGCAAAGAAAGTTAGCAGAGAGGGCTCCTCAAAGTATAAATTTAGACAGCTGGAAGAATGGAAGCGTATAGGGAAGCTAGTTGAAGGCGGGGAGACACAGAGCTGGTTTAGAAGCACTGACTCTGAAGTTAGTTACATCAGTGTCCAGTACATGAGTCTGGGGTTGGAGAGGCAATAGCTGAAGATAGAGGGTAGGCGTCTTTCCAATGGACAAAGAGTTGTGGGTCTAAGATTTCTCTGGGAGGGAGATGAGAGAGAAAAAAAAAAAAGAATGTAAAACTGAACCATGGGGATTTCCCAGGTGGTGCAGTGGATAAGAATCTGCCTGCCAATGCAGGGGACATGGGTTCCATCCCTGGTCTGGGAAGAGTCCACATACCTCAGAGCAACTAAGCTCTGCATCACAATTACGGAGCCAGCGCTCTAGAGCGGGTGAGCTGCAACTACTGAAGCTCCTGAGCCCTAGAGCCTGTGCTCCGCAACAAGAGAATCCCCTGCAATGGGAAGCCCTCACATCACAAAAGAGTAGCCCCCTGCTCCCTGCAACCAGGAAAACCCAGCACAGCCAAAAAAAAAAAAAAGAAAGAAAGAAAAGAAAAGAAACAGAACCACGGTGTCCCACACTAAGAGGTGATGGTGGGCCTGAGTGATCAGAGAAAAACCAAAATGCCAAGGAAGGGAAAGTTTTTGCCGGGATGGTAGTTTCAAAGGGCAGAGGGTTGTCAACAGTAAGAAAAAAAAAACAAACCCTACTAATCAATTACATACATTGAGCACATAATAATAAGTATTTGTTGAATAAATGAATGAAAGAAAGCCCTTGGATTTGAGAACCCTCTTTCCACGTCAGAAGAATGGCTTGTGTTGCCCTCAGACAAATGGATTTCAATGCTAAATTTTATGTCGTCCTCCCTATAAAAAACATGTTGCTTCTTGCACAAGTCATCCTGTCCAACACACAGACATCCTTCCCTGCTTTCCCCTTGTTTCCCCTCATTTTCATTCCCAGTTTCGTGTCAAAGGAGACAGGAAACACCAACTAGAGTTTCTACTTCATTAATAACTCTGCCTGCGGCTCCTCTTACATAAAGGGATATGTGGCAACTGAGTAGGAGACTGCAAAGGAGAATGCGTTCTAATCCCAGCTGTACTAGTAACTAGCTGAGTGGCTGAGGACAAGTTGCTAAAATTCTCTGGATCTGGGCTTTTAAAACACATGAAGTGGTAGGTCTATCTGAACTCTACACAAGTTTCGAAGGTCTCCTTGAGCTCTAAAGTGTGCGATTTTATCATTCTCAGAAGATCCTTGCAACACTCTCTAAGAAGGAAGTGAAGTGAGTACCTGACCCGGGGAAACGACCGCCAGACCTCTCACCCAGGCGGAGCGCCAGGATAGGAGGAGTGTACCCAGAAAGTGAGAAGGCGCTGCCGGCCCTCGCGGATCACCAGCGAGCAGATCCCATCCCCAAGGCTGGGAAGGATCCCAACAACTCGAGCGCGATTCCCACCCCGCACCCCACCTTTCCTAGACTCCCAGACGGCCCGGAGGCTCTAAAAAGCCCTGCGGGAAAAATAAAGATTTCTTTCCCAGAGTCCTGCGCTGCTTTTTGCAAGTCGGATTCCAGCAGACATGATCTGCAGCCTGATAATGACACAGTCTTTGGAAGGAGCGACTGTGCTCGTCTCGCTCGCTCAGAGTTCTGAGGACGCCTGGCCGCCCGCGCCGTGCCCCGACGTGCGGGCTTCCGACCGCGGCCCCGCGGCCAGGCCAGCTGCGCCCCAGCCCGGGGCCCTCCTTCCCTCGTCGGCCCCTCAGCGGTCTGCAAACATTTCCTGCCCCTGCCCCCACCCCCACCCGGAGCTTCCCAGTTGGAGCAAGTTGGGCTCGCAGCCGGGTCAGGGCTCGCGGTTGCCCCAACTCAGCTTCCCCGGCCACGGGGGCTGGGAAGCGGGGGGTCTCCCGCCTGGCTCCGGAGCAGCCATCGGGGAAACCCAGGCGCCAGGAGCTGCGGGAGGTCGCTCGGGAAGTCCAGGTCTCCCGCAAGAAGGAGGAAAACTAGCCAGGCGCCGACGACCCTGCTCCCTTCCCCGTCCTACCTGCTCGCTTGCGGGGGTGTCCTGGGGCGGTCGGCCTCTCCCGGCGCTGTCTCCCCACGCAGTTGCCCATGCTGGCTCTTCAGCCGGGCCCCATGCACCGGAGGCGGCGAGCTGATCGGCTGTTCCGCGCTCTTGCCCCGGACGGCGGCGTCCCGGGTCAGCGGCTCCTGCTGCCCGGCATTGGGCGCTCACCAGTCTCCCCCGGGGCGCGCTCTACCCCGGCACCAGCTTCGCCACAAACTTTGCGGGCGAGGGGAGAGAGGGAGGTGGCCGACTCCCCAGCACAGTCCCAGGTGGCCGGGCCAGGGGGGCCCGCGACGGTGCCCTGCCGAAGACCAGCTCCGCTGGAGGGGCGGAGAGAGGGGGCGGGCACCGCCGCAGCTACTCCCGGCTAGCTCGGGGCTCTCACTGGGGCCGGCCCCCCGCAGCCTGTCACTCACCTGCCTAACCCCGCCCCGGCCCAGCCCCGCTGCCCGCCGCCGGCTCGCGGTGCCCGCGCCGCCGCCACCGCCCGCCCCAGGTGCGCATGTGACCGACGGCACCGCCCCCTTGGGCTGGGCCTGGTTTTCTCATTGGTTTCCCCCAGGGTGCGGACCGCCCCCTCGGCCCCACCCAGCCAGGTGCCCGCCCCGCCGCCCGTCTCCCGGGGAGCTGGGCCGGGAATTATTCGCCCTCAATGGCCCCCGGTTGCGTGCCCGGCAGCAGCCTTCCCTTCCCTGAGCCACCGCCCGACTCCAGGCCCCGCCCCTTGGGAGGGACCGTCCCCGTCCCTCCCGGGAACTGCCTGGCCTGGAGCCGGCAGACACGTGATCCAGGGAGCGCCCCGCCCCTCAGCCTTCGCCAGGCGATTGGCTCGGGGAGGCGCGTGCGCTGAGAGAGCCGGCCGGTGCCACCGCCTACTTCCCCTCCCACGGTCTCCAGTTCGCGTCATGGCCGCCGCCGCGGCTCTGGAGGCGGTGGCGCCTCTGGGCGCCCTGTGGGGCCTCGTGCAAGACTTCGTCATGGGTCAGCAGGAGGGCCCCGCTGACCAAGTGGCTGCAGGTACGGCAGACGGCGCCGCACGGCTTCCGCTTTGGGACATCCAGGAGGGAGCGGCCTCCGCAGAGGCGCCTGGAGGGAAGGCAGTAAGGGACAGCGGTGACTTTGAGAGATTGGTCCGGGGCTGGTTGTGAGCAGCGGATGCTTGAGAGCAATAACAAATTGCGAGTCGCTTGCAGTCTTCCTTAAAACGCCCTTACGCCCCTCTTCTCGGTTTATTGCCACTCTGTGCGCCGGCCGCGGTTAGGAGAATCATTACGGTTTCAGAGATGAGGAAACTGCTGCCCAGCGAGGGCATGAGACTTTCAGATGAGGCCGGTGGAGGAGCTGGGATTCGGACCCGGGTCCTCCAGTTTAGAACCAGGGGCTCGTGCCGCGAAAGCACGTTGTTGCTATGAAGTTGACGTAAGAAGAAGCACCTTCAGGGGCATCAGCTCGAGTCGCGCGGCATGTTGGGAGTGGCCGGGCGGCCGGATCTCTGACTGGCTGTAGTTGCAGAGAGGAGGAGAGAAACCTGTCTAGGGGGAGTTTGAGATGTTCTGCGTATCCTTCTTAAGGCTTACCCTCCGTTTCTTCTTAAAGTTCTTGATTACTTTGCTTTGTGACTTTTTAATGTGGTGCAAGTGGTGCTTGTTTTTATCTTTTCCCCAGAACTCCTGTTTCCCGCTTTTGATCAGTTTAGGAATCTCTTAGTTCTGGCAGTTTATCTAAATTTGAATAAAACAAATTACAGATTTCCTTGGAATTCTGAGACTTCAGTCTTTTGGTGGGGAGGGGGAACCTCAGTAGTTATTGAATGTTAGAAGGCCTTCAGACCTGACATTTAAGTAATAGAATACAAAGTAATATGGTCAGTACAGATGACTTTTATTTTTGGAAATTTTGCATGTTTTAGGAAGAAGTAAAGGATACATTTCTCTTGAAAACTGAACATAATCACTTTCAGGATGTGTGAAAAATGAATAAAGTGAATTTGTCAGAAGCATAAACCATTGATCCTTAGTGATATCCCACTTTCACTCAATGCTTCCACAATTACCTTACACATTTTTCAAACATGATGCAAAGTTATATATAAATACAGATTACACTAGATCTGTGAGGGCCAGGGACTTACAATGTAGTGGGAGAGGCAGTCCTGCAAACAGTACAATACACCATGGAAAGGACTGCAAGAGGTATTTGCAGGGTGACATGGAAACATCAAGGAGCAAATGAGTGCCTGATGCAGTCATTCCACCAAGCTAAACTTCTTACAGCTTTGTGCAGTATGGTTTGTTGTCAGTGCTTATAATTAACAGCTGCACTGTGTTATCAGTGTCATTTTCCCCAGTGTTTTATTATTGAAATTTTCAAACATCCAGCAAAGTCTTAATAATTTTTTCAAAGACACACACCCACTGCCTAGATTCTACCATTAACATTTTAATATAATTTGCTTTATCATGTATCTGTCCATTTAAATTGCAGCTATGAGTACACCTCCCTCTGACTGCTTTGGTATGCATGTCATTAACTAGGGTTTGTTTAGTTATTTTGGTATAAAGTTTGTGTTCAGTGAAGTGTACAACTCTCAAGCATACATTCATTGATTTTGAAAAATGCGTACACCTACCAGTTTCCAAGATAAAGAACATTACTATAAAAAGTGTTATTTGTAACTCTTTCCTTTCCCACTTATACATTATGAACAAAGTAATTTAGGGTTTTCAAATTCAGAACACATTTGAGAACCAGCATGAATAAGGACTGCCAACTTCTTAAAATGTTTTTGTGAAATTTGTATTTTTTATGCCTGGAAAAAAGTGGCCTAACCTATTGTCTAGTTTAAATTTAACTCAGCTAAGTCTGTAATACTAGCCCTGTTGTAATTTAACTCTCCTGATTAGGAAAGGAGATTAGTAATAACAGATAACTGACTGAAGGGTTATAATAGATAAGGCCGAAAAGGTTTGGTGAGGTTGAAGGTGAAGTCGCTCAGTCGTGTCCGACTCTTTGCGATCCCATGGACTGTAGCCCACCAGGCTCCTCGGTCCATGGAATTTTCCAGGCAAGAGTACTGGAGTGGGTTGCCATTTGAATGATGCCTAACCTTGGATTCTAAGCAGAAGGATTTGAATGACCTATTGTAGGTAATTGGAGTCAGTGTAGATCCTTGAGCAAGAGAGTCCTATAGTGAAGGTGAATTTGAGAAGGATTAAGTTGGTATTCTTAATCTTATATCACAGCTTTAGTTAGAGTTGTTGAAGGGTGACAGAGTTTTGAAGCATCCCCAGAATAAGATCCCACTCCAGTACTCTTGCCTGGAAAATCCCACAGATGGAGGAGCCTGGTAGCCTGCAATCCATGGGGTCTGGAAGAGTTGGACATGACTGAGCGACTTCACTTTCACTTTTCACATTCATGCATTGCAGAAGGAAATTGCAACCCACTCCAGTGTTCTTGCCTGGAGAATCCCAGGGATGGGGGAGCCTGGTGGGCTGCCGTCTCTGGGGTCGCACAGAGTGGGACACGACTGAAGCGACTTAGCAGCAGCAGCAGCAGAATAAGATATGCTTTCTAATCCTCCAGCCTAAGTCAAGCTTTGTGATTGCTGAAAGGGACCAACTTTCTATTCAGCCACTCACAGCAGCAGCGTCTCCTACAAATTGTAACTGCAGAAGAAACACCCTGTGATTACAAAGGTAGTTACCACCAACTTTGCTTTGCATTTGAGTTCCTGATGAAAGTAGGTGTCAGATGCAGAGGGTGCAAAGATGGAAGAGAAATGACTTGGGAGCCTAAGGGTTAAAGACTTCTCAGCCAGGCATTCAGTGGCTGCCACTTCCCTCCTGGATCTTTAGTTCCAGGCAGCAACCTTGATTTGCTGTTCCCCTAAGTGCTTTCCTTCCCAGATCCCTCCACTAGCTCCATCTAATTCAAGTTAGACCTGGGATTAAAGGCCCAGTTTGAGTGCTCAGTGTCTGGCCCCAAGTGTTTCCTGATCCTGTAGGCAGACATCATCTCATACTTCAGAATCTTTGTGGAATTTATTTCTCAACCACTCATACTTTTTACCTGACTTTAGTAGCTACTTCTGTACATGTCTCCATATCATACCCTACTATAGAGTCCCCCTGGAGACTAGCAAAAGTAGGTAGTATAAGAGATGAATAAATGAATAAGAGATGTTGAAGGAACAATTTATGGAATTTGAGGTCTAACTAGTTACAGGGTGAGAGAGGACTCTTAAGATGACCTCAAGAATTTGAGCCTGAGGATGAGCAAAAAAAAAAGTACTGTGGCCAAAAATTGGGAAAGGAGATTTTGAACACGTTGGCCTTACAGGTAATGGATATAAAATTTCTTCCTCTTATTTGGATTTGCCTTCATTTCAGTCTTCATTGTATTTTCCCACATTTGTGATTCCATGAGGAGACCACTATTCTTGAAATCAGAAGGCTGTTAAAGAAAAATAAATATAGTTCTGAGAAGAGTGTGGCATCCTCAGCAGAAAGGGGATTTTGAGAACTTGATTGGAACTGAGTACTGACTGGGATTTCTCTCTCCTGTTTCTTTACATCCTCCCCCCTGCCCCCTTGGCTGCTACTCAAGAGGCTGTGACTCCATCAGACAGAAGTGTGATTGTGCATTCTATGTCAGTGCTCATGTAAATACTCCTTTGACGACTCTTCAGCGCCCCACATGAACTGGTGCCCCGCTAAGGAAAGAGTGGGTAGTTAGCAGGTGCTAGTAGGTTCATTTTTAGAGACCAGATCTTGAACACATTGGAAAAACTAGATCTACCTAAATAGGGAGAGAAACTTACATTTATTTTTCCTTATGCCTGTGAGACTGCCGTTAGGAAAATTAACTTATTGGCTTCTTTCATTCCTGGAGTTCAAGTGCATAATTAACTTCCAGGTATTCAGGTGTTTTTCATTTGGAAGAACTAATCACTTAAAGTTAGTGATGGGGGGGTTCCATCCCTGGTCCTGGAAGACCCCACATGCCATGGAGCATGTGCACCACAGCTATTGAGCCTGTGCTCCAGAGCCCAGGGACCATAACTGCTGAATCCTGTGTGCCCTAGACCCTGTGTTCCACAACAAGAGTGTTAGTCACTGTTGTATCCAGCTCTTTATGACCCCATGGACTGTAGCCTGCCAGGCTCTTCTGTCCATGGGATTCTCTAGGCGAGAATACTGCAGTGGGTTGCCATCTGCTTCTTCAGGGGATCTTCCCGACCCAGGTATGAACCTGGGTTCATTGCAAGCAGATTCTTTACCGTCTGAGCCACCAGGGAAGCCCACAACAGGAGAGGCCACCGAAGTGAGAAGCTCGTGCAGTGCAACAGGAGAGCAGCCGCCCGCTCTCTGCAGCTAGAGACAAGCTCACGCAGCAGTGAAGACACGGCACAGCCAAATAAATAGAATTACATTTTTAAAAAGTTTAAAAATAAATAAAGTTAGTGATAGATGGTCCCCCATGGGCTTCCCTGGTGGCTCAGATGGCAGAGAATCTGCCAGCAATGCAAAAGACCTGGGTTCGATCTCTGGGTTGGGAAGATCCCCTGGAGAAGGGAATGGCTCCTACTGCAGTGTACACTTAAGAATTTTACTCCTTTCCTATGTTACCCCAGTCTCTGTTTGTATCACTATAGTAACACTGAACTAGTTGTTTTTTAATTGTTTTAAATGTCTTTCTGCCCCCCAAAACTGGGTTCCTTAAAAGCTCCCTATCTATATTTCTTTCTCCAATCCTAACATGTTAATTGATTTATAATAGAGTTCAATAAATATTGAATGAATAAATGAAAAAAACACAAATGATAATCTTTTAAAGAATGGTTAAAGGAACATGTAAAAGGGAGTAATTTTGTTTTGGAAATCAAGGAAGCCTTCACAGGAGGAGTTGCAATTTGAGCTGGATCTTGAAGAGTTGAAGTTCCTCAGGCTGACAAGGGCAAGAAAGAGGCATTCCAAACCAAGGGAGCATGTCTCCAGGCTTGAGGATATGGAAGAGCTTCTCCTGTTGAGAACCTATGTGACTGAATGATAGGAGCTATGCTGAAAGGTGAGGCTGGAGGAAACTGAGGGCTAAATCATGAATGACATCAAGTCAAGGAGTCAGGTCTCAAGCAGTGAGGAGCAAATGGAGATTGGTGAGCAGATAATTAATTGTGCATTTTAGATAGATTAGGAATGGATCAGAAGGCTTTTTAAAAAGTGAAGTAGATAAAATTCACTGTAAAAAGTGAGATAAAAATGAGATAATTGATAAAATTCACAGTAACCATTTTAAGAAATAAGTGGCTTAGTATATTCACAATGTTCCACAACTATCAGCACTCCCTAAAAATCCCAGAACATTTTCATTCCACTAAAAGTGGAAGGCTATTTTGACAGCTGTCCCTGATAGTCTGGTCATAGGGATGACAAGGAAAAAAAGACGAAACTTTGAAAGACGTTTCTAACATAGGCTCAACAAAACTAAAATAAAATGTTAGTTTTAGTCAGCTTTTTGAAAACATCCTCAAAATACTGATTCTAGTTTTTTGCCACTTTACTTGCATTTTCCTTACTATTATTTACTGTTGCAACAGCTTTACTGTCTCTTCATTTTTTTCCTTATTTTTTTTTCCTTTGGGCTGTACCACATGGCATGTGGGATCTTAGCTTCTCAGACCAGGGATCAGACCCATTCCCCCTCTCATGGAGACTTGGAGTCTTAACCACTGGATCGCCAGGGAAGTCCCCATTTTTTTCCTAATTTTGTATGAATTTTGTACTTCTCTTTTATGTTGGTGCTGTATTAATTCAACATGAAATCTTTGTGAAAGATGAAGACTAAGGGCTGTGCTAGGAGAATTTGCCCATATACTGGGATTCAAGAGATCACATGCACATGGATGTTTCTTTGTAATTATTGATATGAAGCAGCCAGTTTTGTAATAATATATACTGAAGACGTCTTTTTCATTTGAGGCAGGCTATAGGAGTGAGATTGACTATGGGGAGCATGAGGGAAGCTCTGTCTGGTAATGGAAATATTCTGTGTCTTAGTTTGGGTGTTGGTTACTCTAGGTATACTTTTGTTAAAACTAAATAAATTATACATTTCACTGTATATAAAGTTTACCTCTATTTTTTTAATGAAAAAATTAGAGGTGACTTGAGTGGGGCCTAGTAGCCAAGTCTTTGTCCTGTAGCATTTGAGGTATTTCCAAAGAGAGACTCCAGCCGAGCACCCACAGGGGCTCTGATGGTATTGCTGAGAAAGAGTGCTTCAGTTCAGTGATATTCTTTGCTAGTAACAGCTATCAGTCCCCTATGGCTTCCTGTATGCTAACACCCTTGTGGCTGCTACTGAAATTTGTTTTTAAGCAGAGTTTCCTGGGTTCTGTCCAGGAGATTCCAGAAAAGTACCCTTTTCCACCCTCCCAAGTGGTACAGTGATTTGTAACCCGGGAATGGGTCTGTCTCTTAAGTAACTGCCATTACAGGATGGGGTGTAGAACCTAATTCTCAGTGCCTTAGTTTGCCCTGTTAGTCTAGCTGCTGCTCTGTCCCCCACCTCGCTGCTTGCAGATTTTTTCCCTTGGCTCTTTCTCAGGAGCACGGGCAGCAGCTGGGCCTTCCACATCCTGGCAAGAGTAAGGCTAAGAGTGCCTGATGTCTAAATTGGTGCCAGTCATGAGCTGTGAATCCCAACTAGAGCACTCCCTTCCTCAGTCAGATTGGGCTTCTTACTCTAGTACCAGATGACACCTCTGCCCAGCTCAGCTAGCTCACAGCTATTGTTCAGAGACCACAGACTTAAGGGGAACTGGAGTTTCGTTTTCTCAAGCCTCTTCTTCACTTACTAAAGTCTGGTCTTGGCGAGAGCTGACTAATTAGGTCTTATGTTTAAAGGTAGGTGGG
Source organism: Aepyceros melampus (assembly GCA_006408695.1). Taxonomy (NCBI): domain Eukaryota; kingdom Metazoa; phylum Chordata; class Mammalia; order Artiodactyla; family Bovidae; genus Aepyceros; species Aepyceros melampus. The sequence continues at coordinate 213,267 of SJXQ01006410.1, forward strand.
TTGAGGACCCAGAACAGACTGTGGAAGTAATTCCCTGATTGCCACACTTTATTGAGCTAAAACTCCTCTACATTAATCACACACTTAGAAGATTGCTAACCTTTCACTCTTAGTTGCTCCTTTGAAAATTTCTCCTGTAATAATTCTGTTAGATCTAAGTGAATTACCATTATGCTATTAAAATTACATTTTCAAAACTATACTCACGTAATATACTCACGTGGTACAACATTCAAAAGGTGCAAAAAGACCCACCGTGAGAAGTCTTCCTTTCATCCCAGGATGGCATGCAGATTGTGGCAGATGAATTACCTATATCACTCAGTTCAGTTGCTCAGTCATGTCTGACTCTGTGACCCCATGGACTGCAGCACGCCAGGCTTCCCTGCCCATCACCAGCTCCCAGAGTTTACTCAAACTCATATCCATTGAGTCTGTGATGCCATCCAACCATCTCATCTTCTGCCTGTCCCCTTCTCCTCCCGCCTTCAATTTTTCCTAGCATCAGGATCTTTTCAGATAAGTCAGTTTTTTGCATTAGGTGGCCAAAGTATTGGAGTTTCAGCCTCAACATCAGTCCTTCCAATGAACACCCAGGACTGATCTCCTCTAGGATGGACTGGTTGGATCTCCTTGCAGCCCAAGGGACTCTCAAGAGTCTTCTCCAACCCCACAGTTCAAAAGCATCAATTCTTCGGTGCTCAGCTTTCTTTATAGTCCAGCTCTCACATCGATACATGACAACTGGAAAAACCCCAGTTTTGACTAGACGGACCTTTGTTGGCAAAGTAATGTCTCTGCTTTTTAATATGCTGTCTAGGTTGGTCATAATTTTTCTTCCACGGAGCAAGTGTCTTTTAATTTCATGGCTGCAATCACCATCTGCAGTGATTTTGGAGCCCCCCCAAAATAAAATCTGTCACTGTTTCCACTGTTTTCCCATGTATTTGCCATGAAGTGATAGACCAGATGCCCTAATCCTAGTTTTCTGAATGTTGAGCTTTAAGTCAAGTTTTTCACTCTCCTCCTTCACTTTCATGAAGACACTCTTTAGTAGTTCTTCTCTTTCTGCCATAAGGGTGGTGTCATCTGCATGTCTGAGGTTATTGGTATTTCTCCCGGCAATCTTGATTCCAGCTTGTGCTTCATCCAGTCCAGCATTTCTCATGATGTACTCCACATATAAGTTAAATAAGCAGGGTGACTATACAGCCTTGACATACTCCTTTACCAGTTTGGAACTAGTCTGTATTATTATATTACTTGTGTATGATATATCCTAAGTAAAGGGAGCCTTTTGGTGAAAGTGAAAGAGGAGAGTGAAAAAGTTGGCTTAAAGCTCAACATTCAGAAAACTAAGATCATGGCATCTGGTTCCATCACTTCATGGCAAATAGATGGGGAAAGAGTGGAAACAGTGGCTGACTTTATATTTTTGGGCTCCAAAATCACTGCAGATGGTGATTGCAGCCATGAAATTAAAAGACGCTTACTCCTTAGAAGGAAAGTTATGACCAACCTAGACAGCATATTAAAAAGCAGAGACATTACTTTGTCAACAAAGATCCATCTAGTCAAGGTTATGTAGTAGTCATGTGTGGATATGAGAGTTGGACTATAAAGAAAGCTGAGCACCGAAGAATTGATGCTTTTGAACTGTGTTGTTGGAGAAGACTCTTGAGAGTCCCTTGGGCTGCAAGGAGATCCAACCAGTCCATCCTAAAGGAGATCAGTCCTGGGTGTTCATTGGAAGGACTGATGTTGAAGCTGAAACTCCAGTCTTTTGGCCACCTGATGTGAAGAGCTGACTCATCTGAAAAGATCCTAATGCTGGGAAAGATTGAAGGCAGGAGGAGAAGGGGACGACACAGGATGAGATGGTTGGGTGGCATCGCCGACTCAATGGACATGGGTTTGGGTAGACTCCGGGAGTTGGTGATGGATAGGGAGACCTGGCGTGCTGTGGTTCATGGGGTCGTGAAGAGCAGACACAACTGAGCGACTGAACTGAACTGAAAGAGGGCATGGAGGGCAAGCCAATTAAGTGTTTGAAAAACAATATTTTGTCTGGAAACTGTTTCAGGCTGAAGGCAAAACTGCCCATAAATACTGTGCTCTGCTTATGAATTTCTTTCTCACAGAGGTTGACAATTCCAAAAGTAATTTATAGCTACACTAGGGTTGAAAAGAATAAAAAATGGTAGATAATGGGAGCCAAGTTCCTCACTGTCCAAGAAACAAATTATAAATAAGCAAGGGGGAAGGCTAGAATGGACCCTGTGGTACTATATTAGAGTGGAGACTCTAGTATAATCTTATATTTAGTTTGATATATATGGATAGGTACAGAAATAATGATAATGTGTGTATACACATAAGTTAGAATACGTACATATATTTCCCAGCTCTCTCTGCCGAGGAGGGCCTAGAAGCAGTGATATCACAATAGCAACGAGTGCAGCTACTTCCATATGTTGGTTTTTAATACTATTCTCCAATAAAAGGAACCAGGACTTCTTGGGGCAAAGGCTGATTTAAGGGTTGGGGCAGGGAAATTACAACATGAACCTTTAGTATTTTGTAGTGCCAAAAGGTAAGAAAGCACTTTAAAAAAATAAAAGGATAGGGTATGTCAAAGGGACGCTGGTGCCAACCAGTGTAAAAAAACTCCTGATGGCTAAAGATAGAAAATTGAGCAACAAAATAGCCTAGTATTGGATTATAACCCAAGGCATAAAATATGTATGAGCCTGTGTTGATATAAATAACTAAATAAACGAAGGGAAGAGATGACTCTTCCTTAGAATAACTCCAACTAATGTAGATAAATACTCCTTCTTCTAAGAAATGGAGCTTAATCTCCCCTTTGTCCTAAGTCACTAAGTGTGGACTCTGGACTTAGTGACTCCCTTCCAAAGGAAAGAATCCGGGAAAAGGGAAAATAATAACTGTATGCGTGGTGCAGAGACCTGCTGGCACTACCTTAACCAAGTGGTCAGAGTTAAAACACCAGTGATAAGTCGTGTTGATATATTGTACCTGTGATAGGATGTGATGAGAAAGGCACTTTACCTCTGTGCTATGGTTCTTAACCCAACTCCATAACCCCAGGATAAACATGAGAAAAACATCAAAAAAAAATTCATCAAAAGACATTTTATGAAAATATTGATACATTTTTAAAATACCAAAGTCATGAAAAACAAGGAAGATTGAGGGATTCATTACGGCTAGTTGCAGTGTGATATCCTTAATTGGATCCTGAAACAAAAAAATTACATTAGTGGAAAAATTGGTAAAATCTGATAAAGTCTAGAGTTTAGTTAAAAGTAATATACAAATGCTCATCTCTCTCAGTTTTGACAAATATACTATGTAAGATGTTAACCTTCAAGGAAACTGGGCAAGGAGTATATAGGAACTCTGTACTACCTTTACAACCTTTGTTCTTTAAACCTAAAATTATTCCAAAGTAAAACCTTTTTTTAAGTCTACCTCTCAACCCCATTGAATTGCAAACAGATCAAATCAGTCAATCCTAAAAGAAAGCAACCTTGAATATTCATTGTAAGGACTGATGCTGAAGCTCCAGTACTTTGGCCACCTGATGCAAAGAGCTTATTCACTGGAAAAGACCCTGATGCTGGGAAAGATTGAAGGCAGAAGGAAAGGCGGGTGGCAGAGGATGAGATGGTTAGATAGCATCACCGACTCAATGGACATGAATTTGAGCAAACTCTGGGAGGTTGTGAAGGACAGGGAATCCTGGCGTGCTATAGACTATGGGCTCATAAAGAGTTGTACAGGACTCAGTGACTGAACCCACACACACCCTCGTTCCCCTACCTATCAGTCTCCTTCCCGGAGACAATCAGCGTTAACAACTCCTTTTATCTTCTAGAAATATAAATAAATACAAGTAGAAATAATTCCCCCTCCCTTTAAAAACAATGCTATGCACATACTATATATATTAATACTATTTATGTACACTCTATGTTCTGCTTTTAAATCTTGTTCCATTATTAGATAAATAGATAGGTTCCTCAGCCTTTTTTCAATTTCTTTTCCTAAGTTAGGTAAAGAGAATTCCATTGTATGAGTGTACTATAACTTAACTGGTTTTTTATCATTGATGGCCATTTGTTACTTACAGTCATTTGCTATTATAAACTACTCTGAAGTGAGAAAATCTGTACATGCATTATCTTGCACTTTTAAAAGTAAATAGGGTAAATTTTGAGAAGATTCCGTGGGTTAAAGCATATGTATTGATACACTTGTAACTTAAAAGATACTCTCACGTTGCTCTTCCTAGGGACTTCTCTGGTGGTCCAGTGGTTAAGACTCTGTGCTTCCAAAGCAGGGGACACGGGTTCAAAGCTTGATCAGGCATTCAGATCCCTCATGCCAAGTGGATGGGCCAGGGGGAAAAAAAAAAAGCCCTTTATAAAAAGGCTGTACCAACTCATATGGCACCTGCAGCGTTTGGGTGCCTTATTTCTGCCTACTGTCAGTGAACGTAAGAGTTATACAAAATGTTTGATCTTTGCCAGTCTGTTTGCATTTCTGTTGTTAATATAGTTGAGCATCTTCTGGTCTTGCCCATTAAAAATGGTTGTTGGTCTTTTCCTCATTGACTTGTAGAAGCTCTTTTTATATTGGTAAAATGGCCTTTTGTTATAAGAATTACATATATTTTTTCCTAGTTTGTCTTAAGATTTTTTTCTTGCCTTGCAGAAAATCCAGGTGTTTTTTTTTTTTTTTTTAATGTAGCTAGTTTTAACTAATCTTTTCTTTTATGGTTAAAGTATAACTTTATTTATTTATTTTTTGTGTGTAATAAAATTTTAAAGTATAAAGAAGATAGAGAAAGCTTCTGACATAGGCATCAGAAGGGGGTAGAAAGAGTACCCGCTTGCTAATGTTAGCAATGAAGTTATATACTCTCCAGTAAATCCAAAGAATGTCTGGAGGTTTTAAAGACCTCACCAGGCCTACTCCCATAATTTACATTTTAAGATAACAGAATTAGCCAGAAGGTTTAATCCGAGACTGTCCTCAGGCAGAATACATTATTGTTATATAATCCTAAAGAATGTAGAGAAGGAAAAAGGTTGTCCTTTCTTCCTCCTTGAGAATTCCAGACCCCTCTCTCCTTGGGGACCCCTAGCCTTCTTATCAACCTGCCTAAGAAATGACTCTCTCATTCCCCCCTTTTCTTTTAGGAGAATCATGTTGCCTAGGGAAAAGGGGCGTCGTTCTCCTTCCATAACTGCTTCCAGGGGCGTTGTCCCTAAATTGGGGAGGCGACATATTCTCCTCATCCTCATATTGAGGATATCTGATCCAGGGGCCCCAAGTAGCAGTTGGAGGAAGGTGCAGCAGTAGCAGGAGTCTGAGCAACCATTTGTAACTTAAAGGCTTTCATGCGGCTAGAAACAAACCCAGTTATACGGTTACAAATACAGGGAGTAAACAGCAGAAACAAAACAATCAGAATCAAAATTAAAAGTCACATTATTTCTATAGTTAAAGTGCAACGTGTTGCACCAGTCCATTTTAGAGTTGGTAGATGTCATCAGATGAAGGAGAGGCATCGCATGTAATTGCTGTCGAAGGTATTTACACACTTGGAGAAAGTCTTTTCCTTGAAGTGGAGATGTCCACCACGGGAAGCCTTCCACTGATGAAGAGGGGAGTGCTCCACAGACCCAGCAGTTAGACCGATTGTGGAACGCAGCATAGGAGTGAGCCCAGGACAGGAAGGCATTGTCTTGAGGATTGAACGGCAGACTCAGGATATTTGGAGTCAGCAGAAGTAAGCTCACGTAAGTTATCAGGCCCATCTTGTCCTGAAGGATCCCGGACGAGCCCCCAAGATGAAAGGTTGTTGTTGAATTACGACGCCGGGATTCTTGGCCTCCGGAGGAGAAGAATTCAATCCGGGGCCAGAGACGAGGCTTGATCGCTCAGAGCTTTTGTGTAATAAAGTTTTATTAAAGTATAAAGAAGATAGAGAAAGCTTCTGACATAGGCATCAGAAGGGGGTAGAAAGAGTACCCCTAACTTTTATTATACTTAGAAATGTTCTCCTGTTTCTTTTTTTTTTTCTTTAATCCATTTGAAATTTACTTTGGTGAAAAATTCAGAGCCATTGGTTTTTTTGTTTCTGTTCTTTTTCCCCAAATATCCAATCGTTGCAACATCATTTATTGAATAGTCTGTTTTTCTTTAATTGAAATAATGGTTTTTAAAATCATATTCTCATGTATTTATGTCTCTTTCTGGATTTTCTGTTTTATTTTTATACCATTGATTTCTTTGACTATGAACTCATACTATACTGTTATTTTTTGTTTATACTTTTATTATGGAGAATTATTCAGAAGTATATAGTGTTTTAATTATTGTAAAATTTATTTATAAAAATCTTTTACTATCTGGAAGAACCACCTTTACGCCCTCATTACTCTTTTTTAAGAATTTTCCTGATTATGTATTATTTTCTGCACGTCAACTTTCTCACTTGTGCTTTAAAGTTTTCACCATTCAGATATTCACATTTTTCTGTTCAGTTTATACTGAGGTATTTTTCTCTCTCTTTTTAAAATTTTATTTGTTGCTATTATTACTTTTTTCCTTTATATAATTTTACAGGCCAATGTACATATATATGTGGAAGTTCTTAATTTCATATTAATTTTGTACCTAGCCATCCTAATGAGTTATTTTGTTTATAATATTTTTTCATGTATTTCTCTTGAATTTTTCCTAGGTAAACAGTTCAGTTCAGTCGCTCAGTCGTGTCCGACTTTTTGCGACCCCATGAATCGAAGCACGCCAGGCCTCCCTGTCCCTCACCAACTCCCGGAGTTCACTCAGACTCGCGTCCATCGAGTCAGTGATGCCATCCAGCCATCTCATCCTCTGTCGTCCCCTTCTCCTCCTGCCCCCAATCCCTCCCAGCATCAGCGTCTTTTCCAATGAGTCAACTCTTCGCATGAGGTGGCCAGAGTACTGGAGCTTCAGCTTTAGCATCATTCATTCCAAAGAAATCCCAGGGTTGATCTCCTTCAGAATGGACTGGTTGGATCTCCTTGCAGTCCAAGGGACTCTCAAGAGTCTTCTCCAACACCACAGTTCAAAAGCATCAATTCTTCGGCGCTNTTTACCCAATTAATACTGACAAAATGAGAGCAAAGAGGAACTAAAGAGCCTCTTGATAAGGGTGAAAGAGGAGAGTGAAAAAGCTAGCTTAAAACTCAGCGTTCACAAAACTAAGATCATGGCATCTGTTGCCATCACTTCATGGCAAATAGAAAAAGTGGAAACAGTGACACATTTTATTTTCTTGGGCTCCAAAATCACTGTGGGTTGAGACTTCAGCCATGAAATTAAAAGACACTTGCTCCTTGGAAGAAAGCTATGACAAACCTAAACAGTATATTAAAAAGCAGAGGTACCACTTTGCCAACAAAGGTCCATCTAGTCAAAGCTATGGTTTTTCCATAGTCATGTATGGATGGATGTGAGAGTTGGACTATAAAGAAAGCTGACCACCGAAGAATTGATGCTTTTGAACTGTGGTGTTGGGAAAGACTCTTGAGAGTCTCCTTGAACTGCAAGGAGATCCAACCAGTCCATCCTAAAGGAGATCAGTCCTGAGTGTTCATTGGAAGGGGTGATGCTGAAGCTGAAACTCCAATACTTTGGCCATCTGATATGAACAACTGACTCACTGGAAAAGACCCTGATGCTTGCTTCCAGCGTTCCTAACAAGGTGTAGAATTAGTTAATACTCTGGTTCAAGTTTTGCAGGTCATCCAGGAATATCAGGAACCCCATGATTTTGTTCTTCGAACACAATGTTGCTGTTCATCCCCCTTCTGACCTTGAAGTCAGCACCCATGATGGGTTTTCATTGTGCTTTTCCAACTTTCCTAAATTCTCAGTGCTTCCGTCTACCTCAAACAGCCTCCTTTTATTCTGATCTTGCTGCTTTAAGGTGAGTGGGTGAGAGGATGGTCTGTACACAAGGCAGTCTAGATTGCCAGATCCGTTTCTCTTGACCGCGTGGACACTGAAGGCCTAGAGCCTGGAATCTGGCCCTTGAGGCAGACGAGGGTGAGACTGCCCTGATGCTGCAGTTGGTCATTTTTCCCTACTTTAACACTTGAGGGAACTTGAGTCCCAGAGAAGTGAATTGATTGGTCCAAATTCTCAGTGCTTCCGTCTACCTCAAACAGCCTCCTTTTATTCTGATCTTGCTGCTTTAAGGTGAGTGGGTGAGAGGATGGTCTGTACACAAGGCAGTCTAGATTGCCAGATCCGTTTCTCTTGACCGCGTGGACACTGAAGGCCTAGAGCCTGGAATCTGGCCCTTGAGGCAGACGAGGGTGAGACTGCCCTGATGCTGCAGTTGGTCATTTTTCCCTACTTTAACACTTGAGGGAACTTGAGTCCCAGAGAAGTGAATTGATTGGTCCAAAGTCACACAGGTGGGAAGATGGTTGAGATTAGCGTGGAGCCCATGTCTGACTCCAGCTCTAGTATTTACCTCCTGCTTGACCCCCAGATGTCCTGGCAGCATCCTGCTAGAGGCTTCATAGCACCTATGACAGAATCTTCACATGCCAGGAATCCTGCCCAATGTCTTATAAAACCAAATGTCCGCAACTCTGCAGGGAGGCAGTCTGCAAGATGTGTGATGAGTGAATGTGTGTGTGTGCGTCTATGCAGACGCACATTTGTGCCTCTTTTCCCCTCTTTGAATGGCATAAATATATGAAATATTTTACTTTCCTCTTTGACCCAAGACTGAGGAGACATGGGCAGGTTTCTGGAGGGCAAATTCTCTGTCCAACTAACAGCTGCCACTCAGATCCAGCCAATCAGTATTGTGTAAAAACATGGACTCAGATTTACCAATTCTGTGATTTTTCAAAATAGTCCAGAAATCCACTTTTAAAAAATGAAGAATCTTCACATATGATCTTGGCAAACATCCTCCAGTGTTTTTGTAGATACAGTTTAGACTAAAAAACATCTCACTGGATTGAAACCTCTGAGTGTGTTTATGAAGCTCTCTCCCCTACTTTCCATGAGGGCAAATAATTCATTTAGAAAATACAAGCTCCTATATACTTAATAAAAATAGATGGTATTCCATAAGTAGGTACAGAATAGAAAGAAATCACACAAAGAACCTCTCCTCACCTTTTTTTTCGGTTAATACTGAATCTCAGTGGAAAGACTAGACCTAATTAGAGCTGTTTTCAGTGAGACTTCAATTTCAAGAAAATTATTTTTGACTTTTGCCTTTGAGTTCTATGAAGAATTAAAAATTGTACAGTGTTATGGGTGGCAAAAATTCTTTCAACCTCTTTTCATAATTTGAGAAATTGTTATTGATTGTTTTGGAAGATTGATGGGTGCCATCTAATGGTGGTTCAAGAAACCTTTAGATACAGGACCCTTGTATTTCAGAGGAGCAAAAAGACAAGTGTGTCTTATCTCTTGACAGAAGACCTTTCAAATTTGGTGGCTGCAGGAACATACCTTGACTTAATTTACTGCTTTTGAATTTGCCTCAAAGGATTTAGTGTAGTGAATCTTTCATTTTGTGTTTTGCCGAAGTGGAGTTGAAAGAGCACAGATGAAATCCATAATCTTGTAGCACTCTGCATAGCTCCAGAATTGAAGCATCTCTACACTGTTCATCCTTTTTCCTCAGTGGGCATTTGTAATCCAGATATGAGCTGCTTGATCAGTTTTTATGATATACTTATTTGGTGAGAGTACATGAGCTCATGGAAAATGAAGAAACATTACATAAAAGATAGTCTCCAGAATAAATAACAAAGCAACTTGGAGGTAACAAAGGCTGTAGAGAAAATATTGTTGTTGTTGGTATTTAGTCACTTAATCATGTCCAACTCTTCTGTGACTTCATGGACTGTAGCCTGCCAGGCTCCTCTCTCCATGGAATTCTCCAGGCAAGAGTACTGGAGTAGGTTGTCATTTCCTCTTCCAGCGAATCTTTCTGATACAGGATCAAACTCATGTCTTCTGCATTGCCAGTGGATTCTTTTACCGCTGAGCCACTGGGGAAGTCCCCATAAAGAGAACAGAAAAATTTTTAACTAAGTATTTTCTGAGAAGTAAAAGACGGTTTAATGGATTAAGGGGAAAAGAACAGGCTATAACTATTTCCTAGAAATTGAAAACACAGTGGAATAAACAAAAAAATTAGAAGAATTGAAATTTTATTGTGAATTAAATTCTCTGAAATAGGGCAAAAATCAAAGGTTAGAAATTAGAGATAAAGATTAGAAAACTAGAGGGCTAGTCCGAGAAAACCAGTGTTAAAGAGTTTCAGGATGAAAGAACAGTGAAAATGGAAGGTGAAGAAATTGTGAAATAATATAAGAAAGATTTCTGATACTCCAAAGATGAATATATGAGTGGAAAGGACTGACTGAGTGTTTAGCCAAATGGACAAAAATAATCACGTTCCAAGGAAAATCTTGTGCAATCTTATGCTTTGGACATAGAGAACATTCTGGGGCGGCGGGAGGTGGAGTGTGGGGTTAACACAAATAAGCAAACACATATAATACTTTGGAATCAAAATGATTCTGAATTTCTTAAAGGAAACATTGGAAGTCTGAAAACAGTGGAGCAAAGCTTTCAAAATAATGAAAGAAAACTACTTTTACCAAAAATTCTATACCCAATGAAAATTATTTAAATAGAAATTAATATTACAGTAATTTCTGATATGCAAGACCTAAAACATTTAAATTCACATACATGTTTTGGGGAAGTTACTGGAGGATGTTCTCCATCAAAAATAGGGATAAACCAAGTAAACCATAAAAGGAAAATGTGGGAATCAGTAAGCAGGAAACCAAATGGGGAACAATCAAAAACAATCCCAGGATGAAGTAGAAGGGGATCTCATGATGACTCTTGTGTTCCAGGTATAGAGGTCATGCTTAATGTAGGTCTTCAGGGATGTAGGTTTGATGATGTGAGATCAAGTAAATTTCAAGTTTCCATAGTTGTGTCTACCCTTCCCTAGAGGGTGAATTGGTAGATAGAGTAAAAGGCAGCGGGAACCATCATCTTATGGATGAGAGCTATAAAGCTGACAGTGTGGTGTTGAGACAGTAAATATTTTCCCACGATGGATGTCTACCTTGAAGCCTAGTATTTACCTATTTAGGTCTTGAAAAAATGTGTTGATTCCTGTAGTCTCTGTGTAGAAGAAAACAGAATTTGCTGCATGAATTTTCTCCTGTAGAGATACATATTAATATATGTATAGATTCTCTCATGAGAGACAGATAAGGTCGATAACCATAATGGACAATGTGTAGAAAAAGCATATGGCTGGTGGGGGTTGGTGTGAGGTAAATGTTTTATTGTTTACTTTTTTGTTCCTTTTTAATATGGTATCACATATATGTCATTTACAGGTGAATAAAATTATTTTCCTTAAAGTTGTAAGTTATATATATATATATATAAAGATAAGAAACATTTATAGTCTGAAAAACTATGAGACTATTCCTTTTATCGTTTAAAAGTATTTAGCATTTCCTCAATTTATAACATTAGATTATTTGATTTTGAAAGATACACATTTAAATTCTATTTTAGTATGGAGAAGGAAACAGCCAATTTTTTGTAGTACTTGCCAAATACCAATAACACAGATTAAGAATTCTTAGAGGCTGAATAATTGATGATGTGAATGATGAAACCTCTGTTGTTCCACAGGAGTAATTCTATAGTTTGAGAATGCCCTTTAGTAAATGTAATAGAATTCAAGTAATTCTAAACTTGAAAACCTTGCTCCATTAGGATCATATTTTCAGTATGAATTACCTGGTGGTCCCACCGTGGGAAGATGCTTGCTATGGCATGGACAAGACAACAGCTGAAGCTGAAAAAATCAATGTAACCCTTCAGTTCTGCACTAGTAATGTTTATCTTTTCCCCTCATCCTGTCACTCACAGAGGTTGTCCAGTTTTTATTGTGAAACTTAAAAGAGACCAGGTTAACATTCAGATTGATGAAAGGTTATGTGTGAAAGTTGATTGTTTCAAAACTGGCAAATCAGTTGAATTCTCCTGTTTTCTTTACATTATTATCTGTTGGTTCCTGATTTTTGTTTATGTATTTTTTTTCAGTTTTGTTTCCACAGAGTTATTGAAACTTAAAGTAGAAAACCATTCCCGTTTATTTAGAATATAGTATACTTGGTACCTTTTCTATGGTACCCATTAATAAGAGGCAAGATGAGAGGAAGGTAATGTCCTAGATAACAGAATTCAGAATTCCGTGATTATTAGAGCATATCATGTTGGCAGGTATTGTTTTATAAATGAAACTGAGTTTGTTTATGTGCTAAGTAATGCAAGTGAAAAGGCTTTCCTGGTGGCTCAGTGGTAAAGAATCTGCCTGCCAGTACAGGAAAAGCAGAGGGTGCTGGTTCGATCCTTGGTTCAGGAGGAGCCCCTGGAGGAGGAAATGGCAACCTACTCGGTGTCTTGCCTGGAATACCCTGTGGACAGAGGATCCTGGTGGGCTACAGTCCACGGGGTTGCAGAGAGTCGGGTACGACTTAAGTGACTGAGCACAGCACAGTGCAGATGAAGAATGAAATTAGCAAATACCAGATTTTCAGAAGGGAAGAAAGAGCTAGACATCCAGGAAAAAAGGAAGAGAAAGGAATTAATGCCTGACTAATGAAGGAAAGTTATGACCAACCTAGACAGCATATTGAAAAGCAGAGACATCACTTTGTCAACAAAGGTCTGTCTAGTCAAGGCTATGGTTTTTCCAGTGGTCGTGTATGGATGTGAGAGTTGAACTATAAAGAAAGCTGAGCACCAAAGAATTGATGCTTTTGAACTGTGGTGTTAGAGAAGACTCTTGAGAGTCCTTGGACTGCAAGGAGATCCAACCAGTCCATCCTAAAGGACACCAGTCCTGGGTGTTCATTGGAAGGACTGATGTTGAAGCTGAAATTCCCAATACTTTGGCCACCTGATGCGAAGAGCTGACTCATTTGAAAGACCCTGATGCTGGGAAAGATTGAAGGCAGGAGGAGAAGGGCACAACAGAGGATGAGATGGTTGGATGGCATCACTGACTCGATGGACATGGGTTTGAGTGAACTCCTTGAGTTGGTAATGGACAGGGAGATCTGGCATGCTGCAGTTCATGGGGTCACAAAGAGTCAGATATGACTGAGCAACTGAACTGAATTTGAGGAATAATGATATTGGGATTCCTTAGGACAATTAGAAGTGCGTTAATTTTTTCAGTACACTGAATCAGTGTGGTGTATGCCTATCTTGCTTTATTCTATTGTGAAGACATTTTTGGTTTGTCTGTTTGTTGTAAATTTCCTCACTAGTAATTGTCCATTTCAGAGTGGAGGGGGAAATATAGATGGTGGTAATAATTGCATGGGAGAATTTGCCTGCCAGTACAGAAGACACGAGTTCAATCCCTGGGTCAGGAAAATCCCCTGGAGAAGGAAATGGCAACCTACTCCAGTATTCTGCTTAGGGAATCCCCTGGACAGAGGAGCCTGGTGGGCTTCAGTCCATGGGGTCACCAAGAGTTGGACACGACTTAGCAACTAAACAGCAAGAATTACATGAAAACAGGAAAGGTTGCTGGTGTGTCCTTTCACAGATGTTTATGAAATTCTATGGCTGTTGAGTATGAGAGTAGAAGAGGAGAGATCTTCCACTTGGTATATCCAAACTTGAGTTTACAGTGTCTTAGGTTTGAATTTAATGGATGAATATTTATGCTGAAAGTGACTGAGTATCTAAATCAAACTGGCTGTAGTAGAAAGTGTATTTTATTGCCTTAGCCACTGAAAAGGCAAGGGTAAAACTGGCTTTAGGAACTTGAACTTGAGTTTCAAGACTTCTCCACCTCTTGGATCTGTGTTTGGCTGTGTTGCTTTACTTTCAGACTTCAGAGAAAGCTGGTCCCAATCAACATGATCCTGAATCCAACAGTAGAGGGAATCTGCATCATTATGCTTAAGCAAAAGTCTCAGAATTGTGTCTTTAAAAAAATTTTTTTTTAAATTCTATATTGGAACTATAGTTGATTTACAATGTTGTTCGTTTCAGAAATACAGCATAGTAATTCAGTTATACATATACTTTTATCCTTTTTAAAGTTCTTTTCTCATTTAAGTTATTACAGAATACAAAGCAGAGTTCACTATGCTATAGAGTAGGTCCCTATTGGTTATCTGTTTTATATGTAGTACTGTGTATACATTAATCCCCCACCTTTTCTCTTTGATAACCGTGTTTGTTTTCTAAGTCTGTGAGTCTGTTTCTGATTTGTTAATTTCATTGTATCATTTTTTAAAACTTCCACGTATAAGCAATATCATATTTGTCTTTGTCTGATTTACTCCACGTAGTGTGATAATCTCCAGGTCTGTCCATGTTGGGGCAAACGACATTATTTCATCAGAATTGTCTTGTTGACTTTCACCGGCGTGATCTAAATCTGTGCCCATCCTTGTGAGTAGTATCAGGAGCCAGGGGCCCTCCTTGAGGGTCCTTGTGTCCTCAGTGATTAGTACAGGTGTCACACAATGTCTAGTAGGTGCTCAGTGTGCAGATGTTCGGTGAAACTGTAACCTGCTCTTCTGAAAGCAACCAGTTTGCATTGTTCAGTTCAGGTCAGTTCAGTCGCTCAGTCATGTCCGACTCTTTGCGACCCCGTGAGTCCCAGCACGCCAGGCCTCCCTGTCCATCACCAACTCCCAGAGTCCACTCAGATTCACGTCCATCAAGTCAGTGATGCCATCCAGCCATCTCATCCTCTGTCGTCCCCTTCTCTTCCTGCCCCCAATCCCTCCCAGCATCAGAGTCTTTTCCAATGAGTCACCTCTTCGCATTAAGGTGGCCAAAGTACTGGAGCTTCAGCTTCAGCATCATTCCCTCCAAAGAAATCTCAGGGCTGATCTCCTTCAGAATGGACTGGTTGGATCTCCTTGCAGCCCAAGGGACTCTCAAGAGTCTTCTCCAACACCACAGTTCAAAAGCATCAATTCTTCTGCGCTCAGCCTTCTTCACAGTCCAACTCTCACATCCATACATGACCACAGGAAAAACCATAGCCTTGACTAGACGGACCTTAGTCGGCAAAGTAATGTCTCTGCTTTTGAATATACTATCTAGATTGGTCATAATTTTTTTTCCAAGGAGTAAGCGTCTTTTAGCTGTTCTAATATAGTCCTGATTTTAATTTTGAAGGATTTTTGGTAGAATTAGGTGACTTGTTGGATAGGCCAAATGAAAAGTGAAAATCAAAGTCGCTCAGTCGTGTCCAGCTCTTTGCAACCTCATGGACTATACAGTCCATGGAATTCTCCAGGCCAGAATACTGGAGTGGGTAGCCTTTCCCTTCTCCAGGGGATCTTCCCAACCCAGGGGTCTAACCCAGGTCCCCGTCACTGCAGGTGGACTCTTTACCAACTGAGCTATCAAGGAAGCCACATGAATAGGCTGAATATAATTACTAAAATCCAAGAACCTGAGATTTTCATATCTGCATATTATCTGGACTTGTCCAAACTTCATAGTATAATTTGGGATAGATATAAGAAAGTAACCTAAATATGAGTATTGTTTAAACCCAGTAACAGATTAAGAGATAAGAGATCCCCTACTGACTGGAAAAATTTGCTTTCTTTTTTTCCTGAATCATGCTACTGAGGAGTGGGAGTCATGAGGGTAACGAAGCTGATAGCTGGAAATGAGAGGATTTGAATTTTGGAATATCATGACATTACAGTTCAAAGGAATGAGTCAGTAAAACTAACATTACTCTTTCACAGCTGTGACAGAATATGAAATAAGCACATAATGATCTTTAAACGTATGTTTGAAATTCATTTTATAGACACGTTTAAAATAGGTGGTCTGGTGGGGCATGTAAAATATTCATTAAATCTAATAAGAGAAAAAGTGACCTGAAATAGATGTAAGATTTGTGTGTTGTGTCAGTTGCTAATGCCTAATCTTCTGAGTTTAATAAAGGGAATTTCAAAGACAGGACTTTTAGTATGATAGAGGAAAATGTATCTAGTTTACCCTAAAAAGAAACTATTCAGCACTTGTGTAATTACGCCTGTCTTCTGATGGGAACTTCACTTTCAAAGCTTTTTCTCCATCGTCTTAACTTCCATTGAATGCCAGCTTTGCCTCAAAAACTTTTCTTACAAGTTGAAAAGATGAAAGCAGAAGCGATTCAATTATCAGTGATGTCACAGAATTTGAGGCATTTCCAGTCATGCTTTGTTTGTTCATTTTGCATAATCTCAAAACTTACTGATGTGTGCCAATCCGAAATGAATTTATTGACTTAATCACAGCATCTAATTGCCTGGGAGACTGGAAGAATGCATCATTTGAGCTCACTGGCCCTGGCATTAAAAGATGTTGTTAAATATTTTAAATAGTCAAGAGAATCATAGTTTCAGTTAAATAAATGTGCTGTTTATCAGAATAATAAGGTGCAAACTTTTAGGAGACTCATAATTATACAGTTTTATGAAAATCAGTCCTGAATATTCATTGGAAGGACTGTGCTGAAGCTGAAGCTCTGATACTTTGGCCACCTGATTCAAAGAGCCGACTCATCAGAAAAGACCCTGATGCTGGGAAAGATTGAAGGCAGGAGGAGAAGGGGATGACAGAGGATGAGATGTTGGATGGCATCACCGACTCGATGGACATGAGTTTGAGCAAACTCCGGGAGTTGGTGACGGACAGGGAAGCCTGGCATGTTGCAGTCCATGGGGTCGCAGTTGGACATGACTGAGTGACTGAGTTTAACTGATGGTGGTTTTGGTTATTGTGCCTAAGTTTAAAATAGTAGCATGCTTGGAAATGTGTAGCATAAATGACCTACCATATTATTGAAGACAGAGATGTGTGGTTTGTGGGAATAACAGGTAGTAGACAGTCTCATGTGGTTATGGGTAGGGAGTCTGGAGGTGAACTCCTGGGTTCAAATCTTGCCAGCCACTTACTTAGCTAAGGGACACTGTGTGTGTTAACTAATATCTGTGCCTTAGTTCCCTGAGCTATGAAATGGGGTTAATAATACTAACACCTTCAGAGATGTTGTAAAGATTTAAATGTGTTATTGTGTATAAAGTACCTGGAACAACACTATATAAGCATTTGCTGTTGTGATTACTTTCTATAGGTCTTAAACTTTTTCTTCAGGATATATGGAATCTTGAAATGCTATATCACAGGCTTCCCTTGCGATCTGGTGGTTAAGACTTTGTTTTCCAGTGAAGGGAGTGCAGGTTCAACCCCTGGTTGTGGAGCTCAGATCCCACATGCCTCGCAGCCCTCCCCCCAAAAAAAACAAAAACAAAAAAACAAAGCATAAAACAGAAGCCATGTTGTAACAAATTCAATAAAGATTTAAAAAATGGGCCACATAAAAAAAGTCTTAAAAACTCTCTTTAA
>SJXQ01006410.1:231163-277701 GCA_006408695.1 Aepyceros melampus
AGGTGGGGGTCGGGATTGGGAGTTCATCTACACTCGTGGCTGATTCATGTCAATGTATAGCAAAATGAATACAGTATTGTAAAGCAAAACAAACTGAAAAATAAAAATTAATTGAAAAAAATAAAAAAGAAAAATTCAGTAATTAACTTAAAACTACAAATATGGTTTATTTTGTGTCTCCTCTAAGACACATCCCTCACACTTCCTTATACTTTTGGATAGTGCATTTCAAAGTGTGTCCTAAGGGTCAACTATATTGGAATCAATGGGGCTGACTGTTAAATGCAGACTCCTGAGCCCCACCTTGAGCTAAGTGGATCAGAATTTTTGGGTTTGAAAATCAGCATTTTTCACAAAGATAGGCGTCGATTGTTGCGCGTGGCAGGCTTTGAGAACCTGTGTTCCCACAGGTTATTCATCCTTCTCACGCTATGACACAGTCTCACTCTTTCTCACTTAGAACTGCAGGTGTCGTCTTATTTCTCTAAGCTCAAGGTTCTATCACGTCTCGTGTTCAAGCAATTGCATTTTCTTTCAAAATTAGAACAGACCAAAGTTGTCTTTTTCTTCCACATCCAGGGCCTGGGTTGCTACCTCTATACCCGCTCTGCTCAGCATTCTCTTTCTTGTCCCTGGTTTATTTCTTTCCCACTGTTTGTCATAAGTGAGATGTGGAATTATTCTGGCTTTAGAATTCCACAAAGATCTTCATTTGCCTCTGGTTTAGCCCAGCACGCCCAGTTTCCGCCTCACCTAGGCTTTCCTGTTTTCCTTCTCTTTCATCTTTTCTTCTCTCTTTTCTCTCAGTGCACACTCCTGGCTATTAGAACAGACCAAAGTTGTCTTTTTCTTCCACATCCAGGGCCTGGGTTGCTACCTCTATACCCCCTCTGCTCAGCATTCTCTTTCTTGTCCCTGGTTTATTTCTTTCCCAGTTTGTCATAAGTGAGATGTGGAATTATTCTGGCTTTAGAATTCCACAAAGATCTTCATTTGCCTCTGGTTTAGCCCAGCACGCCCAGTTTCCGCCTCACCTAGGCTTTCCTGTTTTCCTTCTCTTTCATCTTTTCTTCTCTCTTTTCTCTCAGTGCACACTCCTGGCTTAGGAGTCAGGGAAGAGTTTGCAGTTGATGCGGAAGAACTATCTACTATCTTATTTCTTCTCCCAAGTCCCTTCGCCCCATGGCAGGCTTTCTAAGAGAGAAGGCACAGGTGTTAAAAATGTCTGGAGTATCCGTGCCTGTTGGTCTCTTGGAGGAAGGGGGACCCCTTCCAGGGCCCGAAACTGGGCTCTTGTCTAACACTCGGAAATGAATTGTCCGAGGAGACGTGTGCTGACAAAGCAAGAGATTGTATTGGGAACGGGCACCCGGGTGGAGAGCAGCAGGGCAAGGGAACCCAGGGAACTGCTCTGCCATGTGGCTCGCAGTCTCGCGTTTTATGGTGATGGGATTGGTTTCCGGCCAATCATTCTAATTCAGAGTCTCCTGGTGGCACAGGCATCACCTAGCCAAGATGGATGCTCGCGAGAGGGATTCTGGAAAGTGGACGGACACGCGGTGTCTCCCTTCGACCTTTCCGGGAACTCTTCCGGTTGGGGTTGCTTATTAGTTCCGTATTCCTTACCGGGCTCTCCTGTCATACAACAGCCCGCGCGAATGGTGACTAAAGGGCCTGGCCAGGGTGGGCGGGCTCAGCCCGGGTGCTCCCCCAGGTCTGCATCTCTTTCCTGGACTCTCATCTGAACTCTGCATCCCTGTCTACGGTTTTGCAGCCTCACACATGTGAGACATCATTAGTCAATCCCAGACTGCCTTGTGTGAATATATTCCACTGAGCGGTTTGCCTTTTAACCCTCAAGTACATTAAGAACATGTGTATCTGGTGGTTCCTAAATATGAAGCCTTGTGTAGCCATGTGGCAAAGGCAGCTACATGAGAGTTTTATTACTTCTTGACCAAGGTAAAGATTAATAGGAAGCATTTTGGTTCATAGAGTACGTAATGCAACTTTTTTAGAAGCCATGAACTTGTTATGTTCGGGTGGCTGCTCACATAATCCTTTGGAATCTTAATGATCCGTGAGATAAATTGCTCACGTTTTTAGAGATACATCTACATCACAAAACAGCAGCTCTTTCAAGAGGCCCCTGCACTGTTGTGCTTTTGAAAACACTTGAATCACACAGAGCTGAAAGTAGGAACAATATTGGCGTCTCACAAACACACAGATTGTACGAAGACGAAAACAATAAAGGTTATGGAAAAGAAAGTAAACGCTTTGCCAAACTTGGTTAGTTTTAAAGAAGCATGGGCATTTTTTAAGAAGTGATAGTATTTTAGCTACAATGGGAGAAATTTAAGTCCTGGAAATTTAGGTGTTCTTTCAAAGGATTAGCATTTCCTTGCAATAACTGAAAAATTTTAGAAAGCATTCTCAAGACAAAACTATGGGAAAAGGAGATATGACCAAGAAATAAACTTTGGCTTTCACTCACTGCCTTGTGTGACTGTTCGAAGAGTTTTGCTCATATTGATACTTGTATAATTGTCAAATAGAGAATGTCACATTAAGATTATCAGTCCTTTTGATAATTTTAGTTTTTGGTTGTCTTTTACAGTTTGATTTGGGGGAAGATGGGCTTTAATTCAGTTCACATGTTGCTGCCTAGGTTTTTCTTAGAATAAATTGGAGGGACATTTAATAAACTAAATTTGACAAATACGTGTAAGGCAAGTTATTACTATTATGTTAGTACGCAAGTTAAAGAAAAAAAAGTACTTATGAAAGTAAACAGTACCACAGAAGAGGATTGTCATTTTTGACTTCTTTCTGTGACCACATATTTGAATTGGCTAGCTTAATATTTGATATATTTTTATGTCTTAGTTGCTTACTAACTCTTCACTCTGTGTTTGTATCTGTAGACAATGCACCCTAATGAAAATATATTGGATACATTTTGTGAACAAAATCTTTTTCTTTTTTTTTCTCTATAGGGATGCCCTCTGCATCTTTATTAGTAAATCTTCTTTCAGCTTTATTCATCCCTTTTGTGTTTGGAGAAACAGAGATCAGGTTTGCCGGACAAACAGAATTTGTAGTTAATGAAACAAGTACAACAGTTATTCGTCTTGTTGTTGAAAGGATAGGAGACCCAGCAAATGTTACTGCGATTGTATCGGTAAGAGATGACAGTAGTTTTATTTTTATAGAAATAGACAGGAAATGTCTTATTGATCAGAATGTCTTTAACTGTTTGAGATTCTGAGTAGTTCCATTATGATAAATAATTTGCAGATAAACTATTCATTCTTTTTTTATGTCTTGGAGGTTTATAGAGTGATTTAAGGTAGCATGTGTATTTGACAGTAATAGTATTTTAAAAATATAGACTGATTACTTTAAAATGTTAATATGCTTATTTTAAAACAAATATAAACCAAAAATATCAAGTATTTCTAAGTAAATTTTGTTTTGGGTAACTTGGATTCTAGTTCTCTCTGCTTGGATTTATTGCTTAGAATCAGGTGACTTAGTGAAAAATATAAGAAATTTTAAATATAGAGGAATGGCAATTAAAAAAACCTTCATGTTAGAGAGCTCCTCTTTTGGGAGAAATTAAGTACAGTAAGTAGAAGTGAGAAGTAGAAATTTGATAGAATATTGCTCTATCTTGCACACAGTTTAGTTAATAGATGGGTTGTATATACACATATGTGTGTTTGTATTTAACCAGAAAATCATGTCATATGAACACTAAGAACATTGATATATTTGAGGCCCAAACTACTTGGAATTTTTTTTTTAGTTTTTTTAAGCGAAAGGTTGAATCATCACATTGGGAAACATTGTAAAAAGAGACAAGAAAAACTAAGACCCCAATGTTATAATTTTGCTCATTGCTTTTAGTTTTTAATTTATGACATGTTCGTATTTATTTGAATTTATTTTTAGTTTCATTATATTTGATTATTTAGTTTGATTATATATTTATATATTTTTAGTTTATTATATTTTATAGCCTTTTACATATAATTTTGGTCATATCCTGATAACTTTTACAGATCACTCTATCATATTCACAACTTTTCTTGATGGTGGCATCATTTCCCAGTCATTTCTCAACAGTTTATCATTGAGGATGCTTCCAAGTTTTGCTGTTGTAAATATTGCTCTGATGAAACTGTACACATACATACCAATTTCTGTATATTTTGGATTGTTAAATGATTTAGGGGTTATAGGACCATGATTTTCTCTTTGTATCCATATCTTTTGATATTTAACACCTTTTGAAAGACTGTGCTAACATTTTTATTAAGATATGAATACAAGTTTTTCAACACCCTTAACAACTTACTTGGAGTTCTTAAGTGTTTAAAACTAACTTTATTTTTGTAAATGAGAATTAGCCATTGACTATAATATCCCCATACATCCTTCATTTTTTATTTATACTCAGTCATGATTTTTTTCTAGTAGCTAAGTTACTCATTTTGCATTCTTTGGCAGAAAAAAATCTCATTTGGATTTTCACAAGAAGTTGCTGCTTTATAATTTCATAATTATTGCTCCTTTGAGAATCTTAGCAATGCTGACATTACAGAATGAGGTCTTAAAAAGTTCTGAGGAAAAGTTTATAATGATTAATAAATTTGGTATACTGAAAATCGAGTCTTTATTGGTGCTGTGGGAGAACATAAATAAAGCTTCAAGTTGAAAGTTTTGGAAGGAGTAGTTTCATTAAACCCAATTTTTTTCCTGATATATTTTGGCAGGCTACTTACACATCTTCTTTGGGAGAGTTTTAGCTGCAGTTGATCTTCTTGTAGGTTTGCTGTAATCCACGTCAAATCAGTCAAGAGTGGAGAAAAAAAAAATTCACATCATTGTTTTGCTATGTAATTATTTTCTGTGAAATTATCCCTTTACCTTCAAGAGAATAAACAAATGTTTTTATGTAAGGATCATTTCTTTTTATAATGCTTTTTAAAGGTGATTTTTTATCAGTTGTTAGATATTTGTTTAGTTTTTGTACACTCTGTTTATACACTTCAGTGTCATTGGATGATTTTTTTTTCCTGTTGATTGCTGTATTTAGCATCAATTCTCCTTGTCCTACCTCTATGTTATGTAAGAACTATCTATGTTTTGCATTTGATAGCTGTATGGAGATGACACTGGGGACTTTTTTGACACATACGCTGCAACTTTTATACCCTTTGGAGAAACCAATAGGACAGTGTACATAGCAGTATGTGATGATGATTTTCCAGAGCCGGATGAAACTTTCATTTTTCACTTAACTTTACAGGTAAGTCCTTTTTTTCCCCCTGTTAAAGCTTAAACTTATAAAAATCTTATAACACTTAAAAATCAGTTTCTCTAGAGATAAGCCAATTTAAGTGCTTGGTGGTGGTTTTCATAGAAGCCAGAACTGACAATCTCGTTGGCAATTCCACGGTTTGGTTATTCCTCAGACAATCTTGTTTAGAAGATTCTGCAGCTAGTTTTTGGATTGATTCAGCTTTATTTAGGAATTGCCATGGCAGATGCTCAGGAAAACCTTGTCTTCCATTTTTTCTGTGGTCCCTCCCATGCTACCAGCTGCACAAAGAATGACCATGACTTCTGAGTTCCAAGGAGAGAGCTGCAAAAAGCAGGCCTGGGAGTGGGAGGTCCCTGTGCTTAGAATAAATTTGGAGTGACCCTGGGAAAAATGCTTGACTAGCCTACGGTTTAATCGTCCTTTATGACCTGATCTATTAGGTTGAGGCAATCATGGCCAACACTGCTCTAGTTAATTTTTCTCCAGTGGAGTGAAAGTCTTTTTTTTTAGAAGAATTGTGTTGTATGATTAAAAATTTTTATGAAATCGGTGCTGGAAGCAATCATGTTTTGCTTTTGTAAAAAACTTTTCTTATAATCCTTTATGCTGCTGTTAAATATCAATAAAAATGTTGTAGCACACTCTTCCCACACTTATTAGAAAAATTGTTGTACTGTTTTAACTTTGACTGTATGACTGATAGAATAGCTAATTCTTTAAGTTTTAGCACCATCTATAGTGTAAGAAAAGAGTCATGTTTGAACTGAATGTCATACTGTCACTTAATTCTCTATTGTGGTACAGAAAAACCTGAAAGAACTTTTTGGCCAACTCAATATTAGTCATGAAATTTAAGTAATTATAATATATTACTAGCCAGTAATGATTTAGAATTACAACAGTTTATATTTTAACAGTGATTAATGGTTTTAAAAACTCTTTTGAAGAGTTCTTGTCTGGGACTTCACCATGTTGACTTAGTTTGAATCTATTTTCTTAGTTTGTGCCTTAAAAACATACTTGTATTTTTATTCATTTTCTGAATGATTGCTTAAAGACTGAAATGCTATTAAAATAATTGTTTTCCTCTTCTTTAATATGTTAATTTATTTTTTGGCTTTTGTTTTAGAAATCTTCAGCAAATGTGAAGCTTGGATGGCCCAGGACTGTTACTGTGACAATATTATCAAATGACAATGCATTTGGGATTATTTCCTTTGATATGGTATGGTTATGATTTAATTTATCTTGTGATTGCTGGATAATAGTTTATTAAATTTTTGGATAGCTTTTTATGTTACCCGGTATCATCCTGGGTGAACATCCTTTATGTGTAAATAAGATTTGGTCAACTTCATCCATATTCTACATTCTGTAGACTGTCCTTTTGTTTTATCTAAGATTACTTAGAAGTGAGTAGCCCTGTACAATTATGGTCATCTGTCGCCCTAATCTCTTTCTGCTGATCATTCCACCTGCTTCATTTGTTCTCTAACTTGGATGTTGTCTTAGTTCAATCTGCTATAAACAGAGTATCAGTACATGACTGGGTGGCTTAATAACAACAGAAATTTATTTCTTACAGTTACAGAGGCTAATAAGTCCAAAATCAAGGCATCAGCAGATTTGGGGTTTGATGTGGGCACTTCTGGGTCATAGACAGTTCTCTTTGTGCTGTGTTTCCGTGTGGTGGAAGGGGCAAGAGAACTCTTGGATGTCTCTTTTATAAAAATACTAGTCTCATTCATAACAGTTCTGCCCTCATGACCTACTCCCCTCTCAAAGTCCTCAGCTTCCAATAACATCGCATTGGAGGTTAGGATTTGAACATGAATTTTGAGGAGGCACGGACATTCAGCCTATAACAGATGTTGTAACTCAGCTCCTTTTGCTTGATATCCCCAACTGCCACTTAAAAAAAGCATTGTCTGTTAGCTTCCTCTGAAAGTTTGGAGTGACTCAAGACAAGAGAAATACATTGAAAAATCACTGGAAAAAAAAAAAAAAAAAAATATAGTAAGCTTAAATTGAATAGCAGACATTATAGCTCTTAAAATTCTATAATAATTTTTATACCTGGAGATTTTCCTATTAATTAATATTTCTTAAAGGTTAAAGCTCCATGTCATTCCCCTTAGTTTTGCTCAAAAATTCATTTTTTTCCCTCCATTATCACTAAATTTGTGTGCCCGTGGTCAGTCCGATGTTGAGAGGGTTTTGTCTTTAGAAACAAACATACTAGGCAGGTCCCCTCCCTGATAAAAGTCGTATTCAGCTCTGAAATAAAAACAGAATTTGTATTAAGTGGAAAGATATATTGCAACCACATTTTAGTCTATAGTAAGGTTCCTGGTTTTTAGAATCTTTTGAATATGCTCCTGATTATCATTACTAAAAGATGATGTGATGCTCCCCACCTTGTTATCTGTATTCCAATTTAGGTAACTCCTTCACTTGATGTATTGTATGTCATTTTCCTAGCACCTTAAATTGTCTTTGAAACAAGGTGAGCTCTAGATAACATGATTTTAGAGTTGCAGTATCCTTATTAAAAAGGATGTGTGGACATGCCAATGTAGTAGACATTTTGTAACCTCCATTATTACAGCATTTACAAAAGTTAATTAATCAAATCACTTCTTTTTGAATGAGAGGGAATTATTAGTTAATTATGAACCAGGCTCCCTTAATTGCTTGATTTCTCTCCTCACTGCCTTTACACTCACTCCCAACTGATTATCCCCAACCTCATAGTGGTTCATTTAAAGGTTTCTTTCCTTCTTTCTTTTGACATTAAATATCTTAGCCTCAGAATGAATCCCGGACTCTAGCATTGGTCCCAAGATCCCAATTGTTGTGGTCTCATGGCTGCGAGGCAGTCTCTGCCCTGCCCTCTGTGGTTAAAATTAAACTAAGTAACTGATGAGCTTGCAGTCAGTACCGTGGTTTCTTGAAGGACCTACTCTGACTTTGATTTCCAGATTGGATAATGATTGTGTCAATGATAAAGAAGACAGTGATGGTGATAATAATTACAGCCAACCTTTGCTGGCCCTCACTGCGTGTCCTGTACTAGGATAAGCACTTAGGCGTGAATTATCTCGTTGCAACCTCATCAGAACCCTTTGAGACAGGCATTCCTACCCCTGGTGATGGATGGGGATACTGAGACCTAGGGGTCACCTGCTGCCTTGGCTGGCCTGTATCTGGCCACTCACCTCTTCTACCCCGAGTTTCAGCTGGCCATTCCAACACTTTCCAACACTTCAAGTGCTGGCTCTTTCTTCCCCTAAGTGATATCGTCCTGAAAAAAGTCATTAGCAGCTATCTGTTTTCAGTGGCAAGCTGACCGATGAGGAAGAAACCGTGGTTGAGAGCAAGGCTGAGCCACAGGCCCAGTGAACTGCCCGAATCTGGAGGAACAACTCATTCCTGTGACCTCCTGGGCCCCTGGGAGCCTTTGAATTCGTCACCTTTCAATTAGATAACTTTTTAGATTCCTCAGCAGAACAGCTCATTGTTGGCAGAAGCAGGACAAGAACCTCCATCTTTTGCCTGACTAGTTTTATGTTCTCCTTATACTATTATTGAACCGTCTAAGCCTTATTAGCTACGGTTGATGAAGGCCAGGAGACCCCACATTCTTAAGAGCATGATGTAGATGGATTTGTGTGTGGAAAATTAGGATTTCTAAGGTAGTAACAGTTTGCACGAGCTCCTGCCTCTGGTTGATCAGCACCTGATGGTCTTTGCTCTCCCAATAGCCGTTCTCAATCACAGTGAGTGAGCCCAGAGGCAGAAATGAATCTGTGCCTCTTACTCTCATCAGAGAAAAAGGAACCTATGGGATGGTGACTGTGACTTTTGAGGTAAGTTTACTGTGAAATCATTTTAATGCTTAGAACTCATACTGCTGCTGCTGCTGCTGCTGCTGCTGCTAAGTCACTTCAGTTGTGTCCGACTCTGTGCGACCCCATAGATGGCAGCTCACTAGACTCCTCTGTCCCTGGGATTCTCCAGGCAAGAATACTGGATTAGGGTGCCATTGCCTTCTCCAATGCATGAAAGTGAAAAGCAAAAGTGAAGTCGCTCAGTTGTGCCGACTCTTAGCGACCCCATGATAGATGCCTGCAATTAAAAAAATCAAGGTCCTTGGTATAATAAACATGACGCTTAATGAAAATGAAATAGAATGCTTTCATCATCTGATAAATTTCATGTTTAATATAAAACTGTTTTCCTTGCTGCTTGGAATATACTATGCTTCCATGAAACACAACAGATTATTTTAGATACAGGATAATAATAAACCACAAGTTAATAACAATAATTCTATAAAATTCATAGAACATTTATGACAGATCCCTTTAAGGATATAAAATTTTAAAATGCTCGTGGGTTCCTTAGGCTTACATAAAATAATCTAATATGTAGTCTTCCCCGTATACATTCTCCATTAAAAAAAATACACTTAATGGATGGTGCTAACAGCAGTCACATTCCAAAAACTGGAAAAAAAAATTGGCTGTAGAAATGATAAGGCATCATCAGGTTATAGTGTTTTCAACTCTCTGTGAATGTCTGAAGTTATTTTATTGAATCTTGAGCCTTTGTTCCGTTGACATGATTACAGCTAACATTTGTGGAGCACTTAACGTCGCTCGGCCCTGGTCTAAGTGCTTCACACTGATTATTGCCGGATCTGAACTGGAGGTCTTCCCCGGACTCAGTGTCCCTCATGCCATTTAAAATGTTTTTTTCCATAGTCCTCACCATCATCCCGCCACGCATTTATTTATCTTCCATTTGTTCCCTTTCATTAAATGTCAGGTCCTGGTGGGTAGAAAGCTTGCCTTGTTCTCTGCTATTTCCTTAGAGGTCAGACACAGAGTACTTAATAAATACTTTTTGAAAGGAATATGATTTTATTAAATATTTATATCTAGCCTGGTTAGTGGATCTTATTTCCTCGTTTTAAAGATGGGGAAACAGCCACACAGGGTTGTTAAAAATACCTCATCCAAGGTTACACCACCAGGGGTAGAACTGGTATTTGATTCCATTACTTAAGAGAATATAATAATTTTGAATGCATTCTGCTCAAGAAAAAGTTATTATAAATTTTTTCCTCAGCTTAATATTATGGTTGAGAAAAAAGAGAAGACTCACAAACCATGTTGTTTAATCTGCGTGTGTGCTGAGTTGCTCCAGTCGTGTCCGACTCTGTGTGACCCTAGGGACTGTAGCCCTCCAGACTGCAGTGTCCATAGAATCCAGGCGAGAACAGTGGGATTGAGCCTGGGTCTCCCACATTGCAGGCAGGTTCTTTCCTCTCTGAGCCCCCAGGGAAGCCCTTGTAGTTTAATGATAGTCAAGATCTATGATGCTATTATGGGCCTTGACTCCATTAATTAAAAGGGCAGACTTAATACAGGTTAGTGTCATTCTTCTCACAAAACATTTTAAAGTACGTTTGCCAGTTTATATCACACTAATGCTTTCTTACTCTAATGTTTATTGATGGCACCATGTTTTTTTGCAGGTAGAGGGTGGCCCAAATCCACCTGAAGAAGATTTAAGTCCAGTGAAAGGAAATATCACTTTTCCTCCAGGCAAAGCAACAGTAGCTTATACTTGACAGTACTTGATGATGAGGTAGGATGTGTTAAATGCTTAAAAGGAACAAGGGCTCTCTGTATCACAGTCATGTTAGAGAATATTATGTCAAATATTAAGTTGTGTTCAGTATTTGAAATTATTCAAGAGCACAGTCATATATAATGTACTGCAGCCACATATGCCATAGCTGTTAATGCCTATTTTGGAATAAATCTTGTTAATATTTACCTTATTTAATTCACATTAAGTGGTATATCTGAAAGGCAATGAACTTGAATGTAACTGACAGCCACACTCAATACAAGCATTTCCGCATTTTGTAAACCTTGGTGATTGATTTTGCTAGTCATTGCAGTTTTGAGCAGGTATAGTATTACTTACCCAGCATAAATGTATTACTATAAAAGCAAAGATAATTCTGTTGCAATTGATATTTATTTGTTTGGATGTTTTAAATGTTCACATTCATAGGAAGGCTTTTGTTATTTTCAGTTTCACAGTGAAGCTACCAAAGATTGAGATATATGACATGGCTAGTTTAACTGGCAAGGAAAGAGTGAATTTGAACAGTGTATACAGGGATGTTCCTTATGAGCTAACCAAAAGAAAACATGCCTTTTAATACAATAACCTTAGCAGTAATACCAGAAGAAAAGGGATAGCTGGGAATTTATCCCTCTACCCTCCCACAAAAAATCATAAAACTAAATCACAACAAATCCCAAAAAAGATGAATTAGAAGACATTATTAGAAAAGAGTATTTCTCTTGAAAAAGTGAACTATTAAATAGTGCTGACAGCTCTAGCTCACTGGTTGTGAAAGCTAGCAAAAACCGTTTGTTTTTAGAACCTGGAACACTGAGCAGGTTATAATTTGGGGGCAGTGATTAATTATACATTTTAATTATAAATTTAAAAGACTATAGTTAATAATATAGTATTCTATACTTCAGAGTTACTGAGAGTAGGGCTTAGGCATCCTCTCCACACATATATACATAGAATTAACTGTGTGAGGTGACGGATTTGTTAATACTTGATCTTTGTAATCACAGTGTACATGTATATCAAATCATCATATTGTATCCATAAATATATTAGTTATTTTTTTATTATTCCTCAATAAAGTTTGAAGGAAAAAGATCTTCAGTCAAACCATTGCATTTTCTTTTTTGAGATAAACAGCTTTACTTTTATAT
Source organism: Aepyceros melampus (assembly GCA_006408695.1). Lineage (NCBI taxonomy): Eukaryota > Metazoa > Chordata > Mammalia > Artiodactyla > Bovidae > Aepyceros > Aepyceros melampus. Next base: position 243,314 of record SJXQ01006410.1, read on the forward strand.
TTCTATTGATGGAGGTAAAAGTATATATTATTTCACTTTCATTCATTTATAGTGAAGTAAAAATTCAAATAGCACAGTAGAGATTATCTCTGGGATTTCTGTGTAGTTAAAAAAAAGTTTCATTTTAACAGTGTCATCATTTTGCCTAAAGTGACTCTTATAGCTTGTTTTTCAGAGATATATGGTACGTATTTTGAAAATCGTATAATTGATATCATGGTTAAATCTTGAGATAGAAGCTGCTTAGAAGCAAGAATAATTGATACGATAGAAAACTAACAATTCGTATGTGATGTTTATTGTAGTCTACCAAATTCTTATTATTAGACCTTGAATGTTGCTTCTGATCCTGCACCCCGGATGAAGCTAATAAGAACTTGTTTTTCTGTCAGATCTTTAGTTCTCTAGAGATTGATCAAGGTTGAAAGTCATTATGCTGATACTTCATTTCTTATTCGTATCATTGCTTTATCTAAAATATGTTATTTACCTTTGGAAAATAGTAAATAGACAGTGAACAACCCTCCTTATCTGCTCCTTTCAGTTAAAGCTTTTTTTAAAAATTTCTGTGTAATTGCATTGAAATATAAGTGCTTTTTACACTTTGTGTTTTGCAGGTGTTTTAGCTATTGATGTTTTGCCATTGCCTGTATTTCTCTGACAGGTACCAGAAAATGATGAAATGTTTTTGATTCAACTGAAAAGTGTAGAAGGAGGAGCTGAGATCAATACCTCCAGGAGCTCAGTTGAGATCATTGTTAAGAAAAATGACAGTCCTGTGAGATTCATTCAGAATGTTTATTTGGTACCCGAGGAAGACCACATTCTCACAATTCCAGTGGTTCGTGGAAAAGATGAAGTGGAAATCTGATTGGATCTGATGACTGTGAAGTTTCTATCCGTTATGTTATTATAACTGGGAATTCAACAGCACATGCCCAGCAAAATTTAGACTTCATTGATCTTCAGCCAAACACAACTATTGTTTTTCCACCTTTTATTTATGAATCACACCTGAAATTTCAAATAGTGGATGATGCCATACCAGAGATTGCTGAATCGTTTCAAGTTATGTTACTAAAAGATACTTTACGGGGAGATGCTGTGCTGTTAGGCCCTTCTGTTGTACAAGTCACCATTAAGCCAAATGACAAACCTTATGGTGTCCTCTCATTCAACAGTGTCTTGTTTGAAAGGACAGTTATAATTGACGAAGATACAACAACAAGGTAGGATTTATTTTAAACCTTGTATTGCTGCAGTTATTTTAAGATATTATTCCAAGATTTGATATTTGTGGTGTTAGACACAGTGCTGAACTCTTAAGGATATGTGTAATTTCCTCGACCATGGTTTCACTGTTTTCTTTCTTATCTGGGGAGTGATAACTCAAAACACATATTTAAATATGCAAGTTAATTCATGTTATGGTAGTTTCCTAGGGCACATCTTCATACCTACTCCTTCATATTAAAAACAGTCATTCTTTATGGTTTGGATTCTGCTTACCAGTGGCTAGTGGCCCACTTGATGTTGAAAATGCCCATTTCAGGGGAAATAGAGTGTATTCTGTGACCATATCATCTTTCTTCCAGATTTGAAGAAATTACAGTGGTTAGAAATGGTGGCACTCATGGAAATGTTTCCGTGAACTGGGTGCTGACACGCAATAGCAGTGATCCCTCACCAGTAACGACAGATATCAGGCCAGGATCTGGAGTTCTCCATTTTGCACAAGGGCAGATGTTGGCATCAATTCCTCTCACTGTTGTTAACGATGATCTTCCAGAAGAGGCAGAAGCCTACCTACTTCAGATTCTACCTCATACGATACGAGGAGGTGCAGAAGTGAGCGAACCAGCGGAGGTAGATCTCTTGCTCGCTTTGCTTGTAGAAATACTTCTGTGCTCTCGAACAGACAAAGAATTTGATCATACACATCTAATATATGTTTAGTTTGATGTGACAGGAAGAGCATGGGTTTAGGAAGTGGTGGTTAATTCCCTTGCTGAAGGTTGTCCCATCTATAAATAAAAAGTTTGTTTTTAAAAAAAATTCCACAAAGTTTTCAAATGTGTGTTTAACTCATCTTTTTGTTGTTGTTCAGTCGCTAAGTCGTGTCCGACTCTTTTGCGACCCCATAGACCATAGCCGGCCAGTCTCCTCTGTCCGGGGATTTCCCAGGCAAGAATACTGGAGTGGGTTGCCGTTTCCTGCTCTCAACTCAGTTGGGATCTTTCCAACTCAGGGATCGAATGTGCATCTCCTGCACTGGCAGGCAGATTCTTTACGACTGAGCCACCTGGGAAGGCCAATTCCTCTTTTACTCTATTACTTATATGAGTAATCATCTTTAGATGTGATATAGAATTACACATTAAAATTCAAAATAGCCTAGAAAATAAAGTTTGGTGATCTCAGATGTGAGAATTCTGCACTTTAATGATTTATTCCTTTATCTGCAGCTTTTGTTCTACATTCAGGATAGTGATGATGTTTATGGCCTAATAACATTTTTTCCTGTGGAAAACCAGAAGATTGAAAGTCGCCCAGGTGAACGGTGTTTATCCTTGAGTCTTACAAGACTGGGAGGAACTAAAGGAGATGTGAAGATATTTTATTCTGCATTTTATATTCCTGCTGGAGCTGTGGACCCTTTGCGAGCAAAAGATGGCATCTTAAATATATCCAAGAGAAGCAGTCTCATTTTTCCAGAACAGAAAACCCAAGTCACTATAAAATTGCCAATAAGAAATGATGCATTCCTTCAAAATGGGGCCCACTTTTTAGTACAGGTACTTTAATGATTAAAATAATCTCAACTTTGGTTCAGCCACAAGTGTCCTTACCTGAGTGAGAGAGTTAATTAGTCATTATTTTATCCTTATTTCTATTTTGGATTTGTTGCTTACTGAAAGTTATGTAGGGAATCTAAAGAGAAACTGTTTGCCCCCTCAGGTGTATAAGGATGAATAAAACAAGGGTTATACTAAGATCAGTGTTTTAATTATGAGATAATAAAAGCAGATCAGACATACTAAGGTCAGTGTTTTAATTAGCCAATAATAAAAGCAGGTCAGATATGAAATGTAGGTCAGTATTGGATATAATGGAGTTATTCATGAACTGTGATTAGGGGAGGGCCGGGGGAGAGCTAGTGAGAGGTCTGTCATTCTTTTGAGTTGATTTGGGAAAATGTGACATAGAAATTTGGATTGTAGAATGAATAAGTTTTTCATGATGGATATTGCAGGGAAGGCGTTCAGAAATGAAAGTAGCAATATGACAGAAAATTGTGTAGATACTTTTAAATAGTATACCAAAAAAATCTGTTATTGTAGGTAGAATCTTTGGACTTTTATTGCTTAATAAGAAATAAGGCTCTTATAACACTTTCTATCATTTCTTTTATTTCTTAACTTTTATTAACCTAAGCCTTATTTAAGCATTTTTTTAATTTAAGTTTTTTGGCCAAGTGGCTTGGCATGCAGAACCTTAGTTCTCTGACCACAGATCAAACCCAGGCCCCTTGCAGTGGAAGTGTGGCGTCTTAACCGGTGGACTGCTGAGGAAGTCTAAACCAAAGCATTGTTCTTATTGCCAAAGTTTGATACATCTGTGCTCACAATACTATAGTTGTATTTTCCATATGGTTGCTATTGATTGATTTTGAAAATTAGAAAGTAATAAAGGGTGCTTAGCAAATTTTGATTATGTAACTAAATTTGTAAATTTCAAACAGAATCAGATAGTATGAATAGAGCAATAAGGAAGGATGTATAATCTGTTACCATACATTTTGCTAACTGAAGTATATATGAAATGAAATCTCATATTTCGTCAATTTATTTGAACCATGGGGTATTTAAGTTTGTTTCATATTTTTCCCTAGCTTTGTTTTATTAGTTTATTATTGCTTTCTCTGAGTTGACTGCCCCCTTTTATATGCCATTCTTACCAAATTAGGTCTTCCATCCAGCTGTCTTTTTTGGGCAGTTAATAAATTGTATCCAGTTCTTTGTGACCCCATGGACTGTAGCATGCCAGGCTTCCCTGTCCTTCACTATCTCCTGGAGTTTGCTCAAATTCATGTCCATTGAGTTGATGATGTCATCCAACCATCTCATCCTCTGTTGCCCTCTTCTCCTCCTGCCCTCAGTCTTTCCCAGCATCAGGGTCTTTTCGAATGAGTCAGCTTTTCACATCAGGTGGCCAGTATTGGATTTTCAGTATCAGTCCTTCCAAGCTGTCTTACATGTGTTGAATGCTGAATTTAGCTGTGCCAGCTGCTTTCTCCAACTTGCTTCTCACGTGCTGCTTGTGACTGTTTTACTAACTCCTTAATTTTCTTGAATTCTTGTGTCTTATTTCTTTGATTGTGTTTTAGTTTTGTTGTAACGTATGTATCCTCAAATACATGAGCAGAAAAAGTATGTGCCAGGTAAACTTCTTGAACCTTTGAGCTCAGTGAAACTTCATACATTGATTCCTGGCTTATAGGAATTTCTAGATTAAAATAATTTCTTCTTAAGAACTTGAAAGGTATTCTCTTTTAGCTTCCAGAGTAGCTAATGAGAAGTTTGAGGAGAAGAAATCATTTGCCTTTAGATTAACTTGCTCTTTATCTCTGAAAACTTAAAAAAAAAAAATCTTGGCATTTTGAATTTCTCATGGCTGTGTCATACCTTGCTTAGCAGTTGATGGGTTGGGCCATTTTATTCTGAAGATTTTTTTATCTTTTTTTTTTTTTTTTTGAGCTAGTCTACTTCTTGTGCTTGTATGGTTTGTGCATTAATTGAGGAGTCCTAGTGGCGGTTTCTCGGAGAAGGCAATGGCAAGCCACTCTAGTACTCTTGCCTGGAAAATCCAATGGGCAGAGGAGCCTGATAGGCTGCAGTTCATGGGGTCGCGAAGAATCAGACATGACTGAGTGACTTCCCTTTCACTTTCACTTTCATGCATTGGAGAAGGAAATGGCAACCCACTGCAATGTTCTTGCCTGGAGAATCCTAGGGACGGGGGAGCCTGGTGGGCTGCTGTCTGTGGGATCGGACAGAGTCAGACACGACTGAAGTGACTTCGCAGCAGCAGCAATGGAGGTGTCTACTAAGTGCTCTGTTAAGGGGTATATGATTTGTCAGTATGTAGGGATGACTTTTTGTGATATGTCTATGTACAGGGAGACCTTTTGTCAGTATCCCAAGGCTTTGTCCCTAGTGGTGGGAGATCTGTATTTCATCTTTATTGTTATTACTATTATTCTGTTGTGTCTCCTCATAGTGAGTAAATTATTATATGATGCACCCTTCTGTCTGAGGATAACCCACTTTTTAGAGGGCCCTTGAGTTTCTCTTCTTGGCATGATGGGTGAACAGAATTCTGTTCCACCTACCACTGGTAGAATGCTCTTGTGAGATGAATGGCCAGACAGTGGTGGATCTGAATCTGTGAAGTGAAATTGAACAAGTGGTCAAGCCCGTGGTCCTGGCCCTGTTGAGCAAGAAGTTAAGGCAATTTAGAATACTGCTGCTGCTGCCGCCAAGTCACTTCAATTGTGTCTGACTCTGTATGACCCCATAGATGGCAGCCTACCAGGCTCCTTCGTCCCTGGGATTCTCCAGGCAAGAACACGGGAGTGGGTTGCCATTTCCTTCTCCCGTGCATGAAAGTGAAAAGTAAAAGTGAAGTCGCTCAGTCGTGTCCAACTCCTAGCGACCCATGGACTGCAGCTCACCAGGCTCCTCTATCCATGAGGTTTTCCAGGTAAGAGTACTGGAGTGGGGTGCCAGTGCCTTCTCTGAGAATACTGCTGCCAGAGCACATTTAGAGATATACTTAGAAAATTTTAAAAAGCTTTAAGTTTGGCCTTCTGAAAAACATGTCATAGCTTTATTTATTTATGGCTGCGCTGGGTTTTTGTAGCTGTGCATGGGCTTTCCCTGGGTGTTTAGATGATAAAAGTGTCTGCTACAATGCGGGAGACCCAGGTTCAATCCCTGGGTTGGGAATATCCCCTAGAGAAGGAATGGCACCCCACTCCAGTACTCTTGCCTGGAAAATCCCATGGACGGAGGAGCTTGGTAGGCTATAGTCCATGAGGGTCGAAAAGAGTTGGACACGACTGAGCGACTTCACTTTCGCTTTCCGTGGGCTTTCTCTAGTTGCAGTGACCGGGGGCTACTCTCTTTGCCGTGCACAGACTTCTCGTGGTGGCTTCTCTTGTTACTGAGCACAGGCACATGGGCTTCCGTAGTTGCGGTTCCCTGGCTCTACAGCACAGGCTCAGTAGTGGTGGCACATGGGCTTAGTTGCCCCATGCCATGTGAGATCTTCCCAGGCCAGGGACTGAATCCGTGTCCTCTGCACTGGCAGGCGGATTCTTATCCGCTGGACCACCAGGGGCACTCTTTTGCCTTCTCTGCTGTTGGTGTCCTTTGGATTCAGAGCATTCTCCTTAGTAGACATTGTCTTGGTCAGTTCAGGCTGTTGTAAAGATTGCCACAGACTGGGTCGTGGCTTAAACATCAGACATTTACTTTGCTCACTTCTGGAGGCTGGGAGGTGTGAGATCAGACTTTTGGGGAGAATCCCCTTCCTGGTGTGCATAAATGATGTCTTTTTGCTGAGTATTCACGTGGTGCAGAGAGACAGGATCCAAATTCTTTGGTGTTTCTCCTTCAGTCCAGTTCAGTTCAGTCGCTCAGTCGTGTCCGACTCTGCGAATCCATGAATTGCAGCTCCATATAAGGGCACAAACCTCATCATGAGGGTTCTGCTCTTACAACCTGGTTGCCTCCCAAAGGTCCCATCTTCAAATACTATCATATTGGGCATAAGGGTTTCAACGTATGAATTCTAGGGGTGGGGATACAAGCATTCAATTCATAGCATATATGTTTAAGGTTTTTTGGTCCCTAGAATCTCAGTATTCAGTTCTCCCTTTGCCTCCGATCTTGGCTAGGTCAAGACTCATATGAGAAAGAAATTACTAAACAAGTGAGATGAAGGCAGGATTTTACACAGTTGATTTTGCTTTCATGGAGCCCTGGAATTCCTGTAGTAGTTGCAGTGACGTGACCTGAGAATTGATCAATTGATTGATGTGACCCGAGAATGAGAATTGATGATGCAGAGTATTGATTTTGAATTGTAGAGAGCTTTTCTGTTTTCCATTTCTGATTTGTTTTCTTACGCTGCCTCAAAACCAGTTTTTACTGTGGCTAGGAAGGGTTGAGGGCAGGAGAAGAAGAGGGTGACAGAGGATGAGATGGTTGGAGGGCATTACTGACTCAGTGGACATGAGTTTGAGCAAACTCTGGGAGATAGTGAAGCACAGGAAGCCTGGCTTGCTGCAGTCCATGGGGTCGCAAAAAGTTGGATGTGACTAAGCAGCTGAAGAACAAGAGACACCCTATATTTATGCCAGTGTTAGTAACCTTTATCTTGAACTTTTAGCCTCTGAAGATATCCAACCTCTCTATCCATGTGGCTGCATAATCCCTATATAAACAAAATTCTATTAAAAATCTTCAACTGGTCAGAATTACTCTAGTGATTTTCTTTCAGCCTTCTATATGAACATGACCAGTGAAAAAGCTGGCTTAAAACTCAACATTCAAGAAATGAAGATCATAGCATCCAGACCTACCACTTCATGGCAAATAGATGGGGAAACAGTGGAAACAATGACAGACTTTATTTTCTTGGGCTCCAAAATCACTGCAGATGGTGACTGCAGCCATGAAATTAAAAGATGCTTACTCCTTGGAAGAAAAGCTATGACAAACCTAGACAGCGTATTACAAAGCAGAGACATTACTTTGTTGGCAAAGGTCAAAGCTATTATTTTTCCAATAGTCATGTATGGATGTGAGAGTTGGACCATGAAGAAGGCTGAGTGCCGAAGAATTGATGCTTCTGAACTGTGGTGTTGGAGAAGACTCTTGAGAGTCCCTTGGACTGCAAGGAGATCAAAACAGTCAGTCCTCAAGGAAGTCAGTCCTGAAAATTCGTGGAAGGACTGACGCTGAAGCTGAAACTCCAGTACTTTGGCCACCTGATGTGAAGAACTGACTCATTAGAAAAGACTCTGATGCTGGGAAAGATTGAAGGCAGGAGAAGGGGACGACAGAGGATGAGATGGTTGGATGGCATCACTGACTCAGTAGACATGAGTTTGAGATAGTGAAGGACAGGGAGGCCTGGCATGCTGCAGTCCATGGGGTCGCAAAGAGTCAGACACGACTGAGTGACTGAAGAATAAATATGAACATGACAGAGTTTATTTTTGATAACACTCGAAAAGTAAGGAGAAACTTGAAGAATATCTGAATTTTGGTGATCGTGGGTTAGAAATCTGTTTGTACTAATTCCAGACTCAATTTTTATCTATCTCTATATTCAGTTGAATAAGAAAGGTCTTATAGTGCAGACGGTCATTTTAACACTTTAGGAAGAAAGGGCATTATTAGTCACTGACACAGTTCCTTAAGGTTCAGAACAGCTGTTGGCTCTGGAAGGCTGGAACTGAGTGACTGAAGAATAAATATGAACATGACAGAGTTTATTTTTGATAACACTCGAAAAGTAAGGAGAAACTTGAAGAATATCTGAATTTTGGTGATCGTGGGTTAGAAATCTGTTTGTACTAATTCCAGACTCAATTTTTATCTATCTCTATATTCAGTTGAATAAGAAAGGTCTTATAGTGCAGACGGTCATTTTAACACTTTAGGAAGAAAGGGCATTATTAGTCACTGACACAGTTCCTTAAGGTTCAGAACAGCTGTTGGCTCTGGAAGGCTGGTTGGAATTAAAAGGCTGTGTAGTTTGTATAGTACATAATGGATGAACAACTTTTAGAATAGGAGGCATCAGACTCTGCATGGAAATCTGAATGAAACTGAAGAAAGGAGAATCAGAGACATGAGCTTCTTATTCTTTAGTGACCCTCTCAGCTAAATACATTAGTCTGGGATACAGCTTTTGGCAGGCATGGGGTTACTAATGTGCTGTCCCCCCTGCAAACTGTCTGAAAGCAAAGAACGACTATGAATGGAGTAGTCTGATTTAGCAGATGCTTAAGGAACCCAGACAAAAAAGGCTTGGAGATTAGGAAGTAAGCCATGGAAAATTAGCATTTTCCTTTTGATCAGTTCATTTCATGGCCTTCTATATCTTCTTTCTTCTTAGTTTTCAAAAATACTATGTTTAGAATTAGTTTTGTTAACTGTTTTGATAAATTTAAGTAGAATATGAGTTTTCTCCTTTTTGAGAAGTTTCAAAGTAAAATACGTTCTTTTTTTCCCCCCTTGATGCTTTCAACAGTGTTATCAGTTTGACTCTCTGTGAATATATAAGGATGAGAGCGTTCATTCACAAACACGTTCTGACTCACAAAGGACCATTGTGTTTTCAAGTCTTTGCCTCTAACCACTGTGCACTTTATATGCCATTCAAATATATATTTTATTTTTAAATTTTTGTGCTCTCTTTAAAGATAAATACATATATATGTATGTGTATTATTTTTCTGTAGAAGAATAGTAGTTATGTGGTTTTAACTATTTATTTTCATATTTCATTTATTTTATTAAGTAAATGCAGTATCCTGAAGAACTGAATGTTTTATTTTACTTGATTCAGTCTACATACCAATATTTGGCAAAATTAGTTTCTTTTTTTTTTTCTTTTGCTCAAGTAAAGTGAATATTTACCTATTATGGAACTTCTGGTATTCTCTTGTATATGATTTTCAAGGCAAAGTGTGTTACGTTTAAAAAGCATTTACTTTTGCCCTTAAAACGTACACTGTTCATCAGGAAATGTGAGCGTATGTGCAGTATCAGTTTAGTCCTTGTCCACCAGAGGAAAACCAACTTCAATCACCTGTGTCTACTGCTGGTTACATAGTGGCTTTGTAACCTCATTACAAAGCCTAACAGAGGGCCCTGGAGAGGGAGAGATCCATATTGCTCCATTAAGTTTACAGTAGCTTTTTAACTTAAAATCTCTATGCTTTTTGCAGTGTTATAATGACTGTCTATTCCTGTAGTCACGTGAACTTTGTGAGGTTTGATAAGTTGGGTTTTCGAGAGTTGAAGATTTTGATGTATCAGGATTCATAGAGAGTTCATTTTGTGTTGTAGGGGCACATCAACACGTTTATTGTGTAGCTGCCATTTTGCTTTTTTGCATTTCTTTTCCATGGGAATGGTCTTGATCCCTGTCTCCTGTACAGTGTCACGAACCTCATTCCATAGCTCATCAGGCACTCTATCTATCAGATATAGACCCTTAAATCTATTTCTCACTTCCACTGTATAATCATAAGGGATTTGATTTAGGTCATACCTGAATGGTCTAACAGTTTTCTCTACTTTATTCAATTTGAGTCTGAATTTGGCAATAAGGAGTTCACGATCTGAGCCACAGTCAGCTCCCGGTCTTGTTTTTGTTGACTGTATAGAGCTTCTCCATCTCTGGCTGCAAAGGATATAATCAGTCTGATTTCGGTGTTGACCATCTGGTGATGTCCATGTGTAGAGTCTTCTCTTGTGTTGTTGGAAGAGGGTGTTTTCTAAGACCAGTGCATTTTCTTGGCAAAACTCTATTGTCTTTGCCCTGCTTCATTCTGTATTCCAAGGCCAAATTTGTCTGTTACTCCAGGTGTTTCTTGACTTCCTACTTTTGCATTTCAGTCCCCTATAATGAAAAGGACATCTGTTTTGGGTGTTAGTTCTAAAAGATCTTGTAGGTCTTCATAAAACCATTCAACTTCAGCTTCAGCATTACTGGTTGGGGCATAGACTTGGATAACTGTGATATTGAATGGTTTGCCTTGGAGACGAACAGAGATCATTCTGTCGTTTTTGAGATTGCATCCAAGTACTGCGTTTCAGACTCTTTTGTTGACTATGATGGCTACTCCATTTCTTCTGAGGGATTCCTGCCCGCAGTAGTAGATATAATGGTCATCTGAGTTAAATCCACCCATTCCAGTCCATTTTAGTTCGCTGATTCCTAGAATGTCGAAATTTTTGAGATTGCATCCACGTACTGCATTTGGGACTCTTTTGTTGACCATGATGGCTACTCCATTTCTTCTGAGGGATTCCTGCCCACCCGCAGTAGTAGATATAATGGTCATCTGAGTTAAATTCACCCATTCCAGTCCATTTTAGTCGCTGATTCCTAGAATGTCAACGTTCACTCTTGCCATCTCTTGTTTGACCACGTTCAATTTGCCTTGATTCATGGACCTGACATTCCAGGTTCCTATGCAATATTGCTTTTTACAGCATCAGACCTTACTTCTATCACCAGTCACATCCACAGCTGGGTTTTGTTTTTGCTTTGGCTTCATCCCTTCATTCTTTCTAGAGTTAATTCTCCACTGATCTCTATTGGGCACCTATTGACTGGGGGAGTTCCTTTTTCAGTATCCTATCATTTTGCCTTTTCATACTGTTCATAGAAACAGTGTCAGACTTTGTTTTTTGGGGCTCCAAAATCACTGCAGATGGTGACTGCAGCCATGAAATTAAAAGGCACTTACTCCTTGGAAGAAAAGTTATGACCAACCTAGATAGTATATTCAAAAGCAGAGACATTACTTTGCTGACTAAGGTCTGTCTAGTCAAGGCTATGGTTTCTCCTGTGGTCATGTATGGATGTGAGAGTTGGACTGTGAAGAAGGCTGAGCACAGAAGAAACTTTTCATACTGTTCATAGAAACAGTGTCAGACTTTGTTTTTTGGGGCTCCAAAATCACTGCAGATGGTGACTGCAGCCATGAAATTAAAAGGCACTTACTCCTTGGAAGAAAATTATGACCAACCTAGATAGTATATCAAAAGCAGAGACATTACTTTGCTGACTAAGGTCTGTCTAGTCAAGGCTATGGTTTCTCCTGTGGTCATGTATGGATGTGAGAGTTGGACTGTGAAGAAGGCTGAGCACAGAAGAATTGATGCGTTTGAACTGTGGTGTTGGAGAAGACTCTTGAGAGTCCCTTGGACTGCAAGGAGATCCAACCAGTCCATTCTGAAGGAGATCAACCCTGGGATTTCTCTGGAAGGAATGATGCTAAAACTGAAGCTCCAGTACTTTGGCCACCTTATGCGAAGAGTTGACTCATTGGAAAAGACCCTGATGCTGGGAGGGATTGGGGGCAGGAGGAGAAAGGGATGACCGAGGATGAGATGGCTGGATGGCATCATGGACTCAATGGACGTGAGTCTGAGTGAACCCCGGAAGTTGGTGATGGACAGGGAGGCGTGGCGTACTGTGATTTATGGGGTCGCAAAGAGTCGGACACGACTGCGCAACTGAACTGATACTGTTCATGGGGTTCTCAAGGCAAGAACACTGAAGTGGTTTGCCATTCCCTTCTCTGGAGGACCACATTCTGTCAGACCACTCCACCATGACCTGCCCATCTTGTATTGCCCCACAGGCATGGCTTCATTTCATTGAGTTAGACAAGGGTGTGGTCCTAGTGTGATTAAATTGGCTAGTTTTCTGTGAGTATGGTTTCAGTGTGTCTGCCCTCTGATGCCCTTTTGCAACACCTACCATCTTACTTGGGTTTCTCTTACCTTAGGGGTGGGGTATCTCTTCACAGCTGCTATAGCAAAATGCAGCTGCTGCAGGAGGGCCAAGAGGAGCTATCTGACATTGAAGGTCAGGAACAGCTGCAGTAAGGAGATACCCCTCTTCCAAGGTAAGGAGCAGCAGCTCTGTTTTGCTGGAACAACCGTGAAGAGATACCCACGCCCTAGGTAAGAGAAACTCAAGTAAGTTGGTAGGTGTTGCAAGAGGGCATCAGAGGGCAGACACACTGAAACCATACTCACAGAAAACTAGTCAATCTACTGCGATTCATGGGGTCGCAAAAGTCGGACACGACTGAGCGACTGAACTGAACTGAACCCTCTTCTCAGTTAAGGTTGTCAGCAGTCATGTAGCCAGAAACATTTCCTCGTTATCTCTATCTCTTTGTTCTCCTTTAACTTCACATGCTCTTGCTGGATTTTTCTTTGTTTCTCAAATTCATCCTCTTTGTCTTTCACTTAGAACCTCATCATCCCTGTTCTGGACAACTATCATCACTTCTTGACTAGTCTCTCTGCTTTCAACCTTTTCTCCCACTTATCTATCTACTAAACTGCTGCTACAGTGATTTTTCTATAATGAAAAGCTTTTATTTATTATCTTTGCTTACAATACTTCCATTGCTTTCCACCACTAAGACCAGAGAACCAAGACTAGCATTCCTTACCTTGTATTAAGAAAATCTTCACCAATTTACTCTTGTTTACACTTCTGGCTTTGTACACAGAAGCTGACTCTCATATGATATACATGAACCATTTAGAATAACTTATAGAGCTCCGTACTGTGCCATTTATAAATTAAACTGACATTTATTGTTTAGATGCAAAGCACCAGTCACTTTCTAGGTTCTGGGTATACAGATGTGGTGTCTTTGTACCTGTTCTGGAATACATGTCCTAGGGAGTCTTCACTGACTCTCTTAGGCAGAGGCAGCCAGGATCTTTCTGTGCTACTGAATATATTGCCAAACACATATAGCTCTGATATGGCATATTATAAATACATATTTTGGTATCTCTTTTCATCACTAAACTCTAGGGTTGAAGTCCTTGAAGACAAGGGCTATGCGTCCTTCATCTCCATATCCTCAGCATATGGAGTAGGGCTTGGCAGGAGTAGACGGCTGGAAAATGTTTTCTGAATGAATGACAAATACTGTCTATCATATGTGTCCAGGAGACATGGACTTCATGTGCATCAGCCTCACACTCTACAAAGTACAGACCCCTTACCAGAGGACCCTCATACATACTCACTGTCAAAATGATATCCCAAATTTCCAGATAAAAATAAAACTTGTTTTGTGAAAAATAAAAATAAACAAATCTAGAAAGAAAACAATAGTTTTCTTGGGGGTGAGGGGGGGTGGGTTCCCAGTGGGAAACTGAGCACAGGCTTGAAATACCACTCCCCTACACACACACACACAGACACATAGGCACACACACACTCCACCGAGTTAACTCAATAATCCCCATATCTTCATTCATTTGCATTTTTTCAGAAAATCTTCTCAAACCTCCTTCTCTCCCCAGATTAAGCAGTTCCCCTGTTGTGTATTCTTATAGCATCAGCTATCTTCTTAGCCTTTCAGTTCAGTTCAGTCACTCAGTCATGTCCAACTCTTTGTGACCCCATGAATCGCAGCACGCCAGATCTCCTTGTCCATCATCAACACCCAGAGTCCACCCAAATCCATGTCCATTGAGTTTGTGATGCCATCTAGCCATCTCATCCTCTGTCATCCCCTTCTCCTCCTGCCCTCAATCCCTCCCAGCATCAGGGTCTTTTCAAATGAGTCAGCTCTTCGCATCAGGTGGCCAAAGTACTGGAGCTTCAGCTTTAGCATCAGTCCTTCCAAACAACACCCAGGACTGATCTCCTTCAGAATGGACTGGTTGGATCTCTCTGCAGTCCAAGAAACTCTCAAGAATCTTCTCCAACACCACAGTTCAAAAGCATCAGTTCTTCAGTGCTCAGCTGTGAACTGAGCACTGAAGAATCACAGTCCAACTCTCACATCCATAAATGACCACTGGAAAAACCATAGCCTAGACTAGACGGCCTTTGTTGGCAAAGTAATGTCTCTGCTTTTCAATATGCTATCTAGGTTGGTCATAACTTTCCTTCCAAGGAGTTATACTCATTCATGTAATTATTTGACTAATTTCTATTTCCTCTTCCAAACCATAAGCTCAACAAGGACATGCCTGTTATGTAGGAGATGTGGAATGACAAACAAACAAAGGATCTGATTTAATCCTCATAATAATTATTCAAGGTAAACACCATTAGCATCTGCGTTTTCCAGAAAAGAAAAATAGAACTGAGAGCAATATACTGACCAAAGTCACACAATCAGGGATGAAATCCTGGGATGGTTACTGGTTTCCTGTGTCACAGAGAACTAATCTAGAGCTATTTAAAAACTTTAAGTGAATGAGCTCAGCTTTATTATTCAATGTTGAATGCCCAAGAAAATTAGTAATTTTAAACATGAGTTTTTAAAAAATTGAGTGGACCCACAGAGAGTTCATCTTTTTTTAATCTCTCAACTCTGATTGGAAATAATTCAGTATTAAGTGAGCTGCTAAAATCTCCATCACGAAGAGCCATGTGGGTGCCTGGAGTCTGACAATCGAAAAGGTAAGCCTATTTTCCCCTCTAATGTATGGTTCTTGTATAATTCCCAGCGTGAGTTTGAAATAATTAAAAAAGTAATCTGATGCTTACAATGTAGTGAAACAGATCTGACTACTGGGTATTGAAAAATGTATTGTTGCATTATTTTATAGCTTTCCTAAAAACCCTAATCCTATTCCTTTATAAAATGGATAGGTCCTTTCCTAGTAAAAGACACTGAGACATAATGGCAGGAGAAAGATGGTCACATTAAGCAGTTGCTCAGAACCTCAGTAAAGTGTGGGTTTTGTTTACACAGGGTTCCACAAACCCCAGGGAACGGGGAGTGGAAACAGAGGCCCCTCTTGAGTATCGATGTGCCACAGGACATGACTTGATGTTAGAGATGTGAGACATGCATGCTCAGTCCTGTCTGACTCTTTGGGACCCCGTGGACTGTAGCCCACCAGGCTCCTCTATCCATGGAATTCTCCAGGCAAGAATACTGGAATGGGTTGCCACTTCCTCCTCTAGGGGATCTTCCCAGCCCAGGGATCAAACCCGTGTCTCTTGCATCTCCTGAATTGCAGGTGGGTTATTTACCACTGCACTACCTTGGAAGCCCATAAAATAACTTAGCCACACTGAACACACTTTTCAAGGTCCCTTTGCTCATCCTGCTCTTAGCTGCCACTGGATTCAGCCAGAAATGACTAAAATACATGCCAGTTTTCAGGGTACTTGGCCACAATATAAAATGGATTATAAGAATAAAACTGGAATCTACCTGCTACCCCTCAGAGAGAAAGCAAGGAGTATTGTTGCCCCCTGTTTGCCAAACTTGGTGTGGATAAAAAGCTATATACATGCAGGAGTGCTGGTCATCAAGCAAGAACTTGTTTCTAAGTCATTAAATACCTGAATGTCCAGTTTATCTGTCTCTGGTAGAATTTGGCTATCTTCAATAATAATTTAAGCTACCCTTAAGCCAGTCGTTAGTTCCCTTTGCTTCAGGTGGATTCTCTGAATATTATTCAAGCAACTGTGCAATTAGGACCAGAGCTCTGAAAAGGCAGCCCTAGCCACCTGACATGTTGCTTCATATTAATGCTGAATTTCAGACATGAATTATTTTAATGGCCCATTTTATTAGCTACTGTCTGAATTCTTACAAAAATTACCCAGTTTTATTCTTTAACCACTTAATAAAAATCTCCAATTTTTCTCATTCAGAAGGAGAGAGTGGAAACCAGGTCAGGGCACTTTGTCCTGCCCACCAGGCAAATCCTTTTACACCAGGGCAATGGGCAGGCAGTCTGGTGAGTAGGACTGAACTATACATTAGAAAGCACAGGGGGAAGGGAAACCTCAGTTCAGGGCTATTTTCCTCACCTGGAAAAATACAGAATTCTTACAGGCTCCTGTAGAAGTGTCTGTCATGTGAAATAGTTTAGCCCTAACGATAAGTCCTCAGAATAACAAATAGATATTTGCCAATGGCAGGAGATATTGGAGACCAAAGCAGTGCTTTGTTATGATAGAACGTTTTGGTACATTATTCATGCATTTTTGTTTTTATTCAGAGCTGTGTAGACACACGTCTACTACATTAGCTTTCCCATTCTAATGGAATCACTGTGGGCAGAAGTAGGTTCCTATCACCATGTGTAATGTATCAGTCAGGGTCTAGACACAAAAAGAAACCACTCTGTACTTCAAGTAGAGAAAATTTAACACTGGAATTAGTACACAGAAAGACATGAAAAGCCAATCAAGGGAAGATGAGGCATCACAAATATAGGCAGCAGCAGGAAGCCAGTACCCCCAGGAAGTGGTATTTCCAGAAATCAGTATACTCAGGCTGGAACAAGTCCCATTAGGGAGGCTGCCGAGCAGAAGCTAGAGGCCACGGAGGGAAGGGATGTCCCCTGGGGAGTGGGTAGGGCTAAAGGAGAAACAGCTGCTATTGGAAATGCCCCCAAAGGCACTGGGAGAAATACCTTGCTTTCTCAGCCCTCCCATCCTCCAGTCTTCTGCTAGTACCTCTTGCTGATGAAAATTACACTCAGAATTTGGTTGTCAAGGGAACCTGAAAAGTGGTGGTGTTTCCTGTGATTAACAGTAACGCAGAGGAAGGGAGGGAAATGGACCTAAGGACAAACAGGCAAATAGCCAACCAGCACACATGTGCTGCCCTCCAGCCTTCCACCCACAGCAAGTATCAAACACATTCCTTCTGTGCTACCAGCTTTGCAATTCAGTTAACTTTCTCTTCTCCTTAGATTTCTCTTGACTATTATTGACCTATCTGTTGTGTCCTGTGTAACACACAGATGCTGAAGTTTCCTGTGATAG
The DNA here is from genome assembly GCA_006408695.1 of Aepyceros melampus. Taxonomy (NCBI): domain Eukaryota; kingdom Metazoa; phylum Chordata; class Mammalia; order Artiodactyla; family Bovidae; genus Aepyceros; species Aepyceros melampus. The sequence goes on from SJXQ01006410.1 coordinate 260,909, forward strand.
AAAAGCAGAGATCAAGAGGGAGGTACCAAAAGTGGAAGACAGTGGCGTTGTACACTTTATTTGAATATAGTTTCATTAAAAAAAAATTCTAGGGGAATGTTTTATTTTTACTATTTAAATTTGTTTCTTTTGACAGACTTTTTTTTTAAAAAGGTACTAATGACCATTGCGCATTTACCAAGTCCATCCTTCATTTTCAGGATGAGTGTCTAGTAAGGAGCAGAATATCTATAGGTAAAAAAGGAGAGGAGCAAAATGTGTTCACTGCATCAATCAACCCTGCTTCCTACCTCCATCCCCTTCTGGCATTCCGCAGGCTGGCTGGAGCACAGCACCCCGGGTACCCTTTCCAGGTTCCTGGAGGCCCAGGCAAATCATTCTTGGTGGATGCGCTTGATGAGCTGCAATGGGATCGTCTACACCTTTTGGTGCTGTGAGCCTGCCTCTTGTTAATCCAAGCCTCCCTTTCCTGCCCACTTACCATTTCTCTTGTGCCACTGAAACTCAATTAGATTTGAATCTCATTGCCAGAAGGTTAGGGTGTCTTCACGAATTCCATTCATCAAAAGTCCATTATATGTCTGAAATTGAACCAGACACTCTTTCCAGATTATTTCATTTAATCCTCATGGAAACTCCCAATTTAGAGATGAAGAGACAGATTTGGAGATTAAGTTGTTTGCCCAGAATCATCCAACTGGTAAGTCAGAGAAGTGTGATTTGAACTGGCTTTTGTGTCGAGGTACATACTCCATTACACCTTCTGACAGCCCAGGGCCAGTACAGAGCAGCAGTACAGCAGGCTGCTCCTCATTTACGCCAGGTATCAGCGTCCAAGGAATGTGGCCCTTTAACCAGACTTCTCAAAGCCAGCCACAGCTCTGCACACAGATAGGAGCTGAGGAGAACTGGATGGGCAGTAAGGCCTTTGTGGACATGTACATGTCCGCCATGTACTGACCAGGACTCACACAACATGCTCTCCCAGTGCCTGGACTTATAATCAGCCTTCCATCTCACAGAATGAATTGGTGTCAGATAAGCAAATACATATCTTTCCTTGTCTCTTCTCATTTAGAGGGCTGTATCTACTTCCTAGAGCTTATTTTGTACCATGTATCAAGACTAATATAAAATCATTCTGATAATAATCCACCCAAACTGGCCTTCATATCTGGTGCCTGTTGGAATATAACAGAAATCTTTCCATTTTGGTTTAAAGAATTGCTTCATCTAACCAACTGAGAGCAAACTGACACACTTTCTAACATAAAGGCTATGGGCCAGCAGGTAAATGCAAAAATGCTATTAGTTTTCAGACCTAAGGTTTATGATATTCATTTAAAAAAAAATAAAAATCTTATATAGGGATAGGAAAAGTCCCAGAGATAGTTTCAGTTTTTAAAGCATCCACTTAGCTATTGTATAAGGGCCAAAAGGTAGTAATTCCTGAGTTACCAGGTAGATACTTTTTTTTCCTGCTCATTGACTTTGACAAAGACAGTAAATAGCATACAGAGAATAGATATATTTGAAATAAATATTAAAACACTGATTCACATAACATTAAGATGTATAAAGTCTCTTGAATAGATTGAGAGAAAAATTAAAATGCTTTTGGTTCCTAATGAAACTGCACCAGGCTCATATAAATCTAAATTTCTTACCTTAACCTGAGCTTAAAATAATGGGCTGACAGAGCTTTACAAATCCTAGCAATGAACATTATCATTTATTACCAGAATGAGTGATAATAAGAATAGCAAGGAGATATCACATATTGGGAAGTGTCCAAAGAGTTTAGCAAGACAATATTTCTTTTTCACAATACAAAGATAAGAGTTGTGAAACTGAGAGCTCATTTCATTCACTTGGAAGAGAAGGGCAGGTGGATGTTCTCGTTAAACAGATTGCAACCCTTTCCTCCAGGAGCATAAAGGAGAATGAATAAACACAGGAGGTAATATTCACTCCACAGTGCAAGGAGGTACATGGATTTAAAGTCCATCTCAGTAATTAAATTTCAGTGTTGACACAGTACATCTCAACATTCAGAGTTCTAAATATAGTTTATACAGTGCCTGTGAGTAAATGCAACACACATGAATATTTATCTCTGCAGTGATGATTCTTCTGTCACATGCTCAGAAAAGAAGTGTCGGGATTAGGACAGACCAGAACAGAGTCCACAGAATCTGATGATAATCATTTCACAGAGCTGAAATGATCTCATGGCCTTCTCTGAGGCCATGGTTTTCTACACATTTTTGGTTGCAGAACATTTTGTACAATGAAATTTAATTAGAAGCCAAATATTTGAAGTGGACTGAAGTGGAGTAGGCCTGTAGATTTATCAGGGGCCAAGGGAGAAGAAGTACCCCACTCCAGTACTCTTGCCTGGAAAATCCCATGGACGGAGGAGCCTGGTAGGCTGCAGTTCATGGGGTTGCATAGAGTCGACACGACTAAGCGACTTCACTTTCACTTTTCACTTTCATGCGTTGGAGAAGGAAATGGCAACCCACTCCAGTGTTCTTGCCTGGAGAATCCCAGGGATGGGAGAGCCTAGTGGGCTGCCGTCTATGGGGTTGTGCAGAGTCGAACATGACTGAAGCGATTTAGCAGTAGCAGCAGCAAAAGATGCTCCAGAACCTTGACTTCTTAATGCCACAGCCAACCTTGAGACGCAAAACCTAACTCTACTATTTTAACCCATAAATAAGTAAACTAAAAATTCATTTGGTATCTGATTGATTTTAAGGTACTGTGGTGATTTTGAGGTGCTCACAGGTTGTAGAGAGCTATTGTATTTCAAAGGAAGGTCTTATGGAATCAGTTGATTAATAGCAGAGAAGCAGTATGATTAGGAGAAATAAATGTTATTTACTTTCTGCCACTCCTCAGGAAGATACTAACTCCATTAACAGTATTCCCAGGCCCTCAGCTTTGGGCCTGGTCCCTTCTTGGCAGTTCATACGCTTTGCGTATGCCTCGATCCCGTCTGCCCAGTTCTGCCCTCAGAGATGGTGTCTGTGCTGGGTTCTTCCTTTGCTGAATGTGGCTGGGATAGCAAAGTTGTGCTCTTCTTTTATGTCTAACATGTTTCTCCAGCATTAGTTCAGATCTCCTTAAGCATAGCCACTAGAGTATCAGTCATCTTAGGTAAGGCGTGAGGTGGTAACAAACAGCCTCAAGTACTCAGTGACTTGTAACAACTTAACAACTCTTGCTGGTATTACATGAGCATAATGGGTTTGCCTTTCTTTGGGACTGGAATGAAAACTGACTTTTCCAGTCCTGTGGCCACTGCTGAGTTTTCCAAATTTGCTGGCATATTGAGTGCAGCATTTTCACAGCATCATCTTTCAGGATTTGAAATAGCTCAACTGGAATTCCATCATGTCCACTAGCTTTGTTCATAGTGATGCAAGTCCCTTGGACTGCAAGGAGATCCAACCAGTCCATTCTGAAGGAGACCAGTACTGGGTATTCATTGGAAGGACTGATGCTGAGGCTGAAACTCCAATACTTTGGCCACCTCATGTGAAGAGTTGATTCATTGGAAAAGACTCTGATGCTGGGAGGGATTGGGGGCAGGAGGAGAAGGGGACGACAGAGGATGAGATGGCTGGATGGCATCACTGACTCAATGGATGTGAGTCTGAGTGAACTCCGGGAGTTGGTGATGGACAGGGAGGCCTGGCGTGCTGCAATTCATGAGGTCACAAAGAGTCAGACACGACTGAGCAACTGAACTGAAATGAACTGAATGGATTTGCTAGACGTGTTCTTTATTCTGGGACTCAAACTAATGGATTCCTCATATTTAGGGCATTGCTGACCTTGTCATGGAAAAAAGGTCACATGGCAGTATGCTCCATTAAGATTCTGAAAACTTTCTGTTGGAAGTGGCACACATCACTTCTGCTCACATGCCACTGGCTCAAAAAAGTCAACTGTCCAAATTGGATATCAGAGAAGTGGGATGTGGGTTTGGGGGTGTATCATCTTTTGACAGAGAGGTGTCCCATAGGATGAACAGGGAGGCCTGGCGTGCTGCAATTCATGGGGTCGCAAAGAGTCGGACACGACTGAGTGACTGAACTGAACTGAAGAGAGGGGAGGGAAGCTCTTTTGTAAACTTTGTGTTATGGCTAAAGGATTTTGAGGAGGGGCTTAGGGGAGTGGATTGCAATGGAATCCACACCACTGGTGTGGTGGTTTCATGCAAGATTCTCATTCTTGCAAGCTGGGTTCATTTCCCAGGCAGTGCACGCCATTTTGGACTTCCCACGTGGCTCAGAGGATAAAGCATCTGCCTGCAATGTGGGAGACCTGGGTTCAGTTCTTGGGTTGGGGAAGATCCCCTGGAGAAGGCAATGGCAACCCACTCCAGCACCGTTGCTGGGAAAATCCCATGGATGGAGAAGCCTGGTAGGCTGCAGTCCATGGGGTCCCAAAGAATTGGACATGACTGAGCAACTTCACTTTCATTTTCTGAAATGAAATTAGAAGACCAGATTAAGTAAGCGGGAATTGAGTGCTATCATGAGGTAAGAGGATGAGATGGTTGGATGGCATCTCTGATTCAATGGCCATGAGTCTGAGCAAACTCCGAGAGATAGTGAAGGACAGGGAAGCCTGGTGTGTGGCAGTTCATGAGGTCAAAAAGAGTCAGACAAGACTTAGCAACTGAATAGCAATAACAATGAGGCAAGACTGGTTTAGCAAGTGCATATTCCCAGTGATAAATGAAAATAGCTGAGCGGGTTTAGAGCACCACTGGCTGCTTTTCTCTGTTTCCAGCCTGAACTAGTTTTCATTCAGGTCTGGCCAGGTTTTAACTCTTTCTTTTTTTTCCCTCAATTGAAGTACAGTTGATTTACAATGCTGTTCAAGTCTCCACTGTACAGCAGTGACTCAGTTATACACACATACACATTCTGTTTTATACATATATTCTTTTCCATGTTTCCAGTGTGGCTTATCTCAGGAGATTGGATACAGTTCCTTGTGCTATACAGGACTCTGTGTGTATGCTCAGTCGTGGCAGACTCGCATGCAACCCCATGGACTGCAGTCCGCCAGGCTCCTCTGTTCATGGGATTCCCCAAGGAAGAATACTGGAGTGGGTTGCCATTTCCTTCTCCAGGGGATTTTCCTAACCCAGGAACTGAACCCTTGTCTGCTGTGTCGTCTGCATTGGCAGGCAGATTCTTTACCACTGGCGCCATCTGGTTTCTATGCTTACCTTTTGAAATTAGATTTTAAAAAAATTTTCTTTTTACTTATTTGGCTGCATAAGGTCTTAGTTGCAGCACGTGGGATCTAGTTCCCTGACCAGAGATCGAACTCAGGCCCCCTGTATAGAGCGTGCAGAGTCTTAGCCACTGGACCACCAGGGAATTCCCTGAAATTAGATTTTAAAAAATAATATAAATGTACGTTTGTGTTTTAACCTGCAAAGGAATTCCAGTTTATAAGGTTCACTCCTGTGGCCAAGAAGCAGTATCAGTGGAGTAAGAGCCCCAGCTACACTCTACCACCAGAGCTTCCTTCCTAGGAATTGGGTCTCCCTCCAGCCTCTCCTTCAACCGAGTCTAGAACCTGGAGACTACATGAAACCGGATGTTGATTCTTTTGCCATGGAAACGGACGCGAATAAGGAAGTTACGCCAGAGGAAGAGGAAGTGGAGCGGCTGCGAACCCACGTGGGTCCTGCGTGTATTTTAGTTCCCCGAGCCCAATCCTTTAAACTCTCTCCCTGCCTACTAGACATGGGTCGCTCGGGGAAGTTGCCCTCCGGGGTCTCGGCCAAGTTGAAACGCTGGAAGAAAGGCCACAGCAGCGACAGCAACCCGGTCATCTGCCGCCACCGGCAGGCCGCCCGCAGCCGCTTCTTCAGCCGGCCTTCAGGTAGCAGGGTCGCGATCAAGGCGCAGCCGGGCGGCGGGGTTCTGGGTCGGCCCGAGGCTCGATGAATCTAAGCCGTTCTGGGGCCCAGGCACCAGACGCTTCGTCTCTTAAAAGGCCCAGTCTCCCCATTTAACAGATGCAGACACTGAGTTCACAGGAGGGAATAACTCGGCTCGGGTACCACGAGTGTCTGCGTCTGCAGTCATGCCTGTGGTTAATCTGGCTCTTCACGGAGCGCTCTCACCCTCCTCTCTCCCAGGCCCCTCCCTGCAGCCCCCAGCCGACTCACACTAGCGGAACCGTTAGCTGGAGGGTTCCCTTTCTGGGTCTGAGAGGTACCGTGGGCTGCTGAGGCGGACTGCGTTCAGAATTTAGCCTCTCAGATTAGGAGCCCAGACTCTGTCGGTTTGTTTCCTAGGGATGGTTCTTGTTTTCTTGGCCAAGGAGTTTCGAGTAGAAGTGGGGGCCTTACTGTTTCTCGCTGGTTCTCAGGAAAGAGCGACTTGACCGTTGATGCGGTGAAGCTGCATAATGAGCTGCAGTCAGGGTCCCTGCGCCTGGGCAAAAGCGAAGCCCCTGAGACGGCCATGGAAGAAGAAGAGGCGACGCCGGCTTTCACCGAGAAGTCTTCCGGCACCTTCCTCAGCGGCCTGTCTGACTGCACAAACGTCACGTTCAGCAAAGTGCAGCGCTTCTGGGAGTCCAACTCGGCGGCCCACAAGGAGGTAGGGGGAAGCCCAGGACTGCCTGAGGCCAGTCGGCGGGGGGGACACAACTGACGGCTGTCTGGTGACAAAAGGTGGAATCTCTGGGTGATGGTCACCCTTCTACCCTGTGTCCCTGACCTATTGAATCTCCTAGGGCAGGTTCCACTCTGCTTTTTCTAAGAGTATCTTCTCATCTCAAGTGTAAAGTCCTCAGTGTATTTTCCAGACAATTTCCAAATGACCAAAAAATATTTTGCAAACGTTTTTTCTCTTCAATTATACCTAACACAGGCCTTTTTATATAGAATGTTTTCAGAAAACATTTGTTAAATAAACACTGAATAACAGTGGTTAGAAAATGTTTTATGTAATAGGACCTAAATGTTACTTTTTTTGTTTATAATTTTAAATTATGTATATTTTGTATTTTTTCATTGTTTAAATGAGAAGTGGTAAAGCTATAAATGATAACAAAGTGGATGAGTAGAATAAGATACGGAAGTTGGCCTCCCAGCCTGGCTTCTTTGTGTTAGTTACTGTTGACAAGTCACTGTAGTTTTGTAGACCGGTGCTGTCCAACAGAAATGTAATGTGAGCCACACAGAGGATTTTAAGTTTTCTAGTAGCTATGTTAAATAAAAGTTAAAAAAAGATGCAGGTGAAAGTAACCTTAATTATGTATCTCGCATGTAACCTGGTATCCAGATATTGTCATTTCAACTTATAATCAATATTTTTTAAAGTGAGGTATTTTTGCATTATACTTATTGTACTGAGTTTTCAGAATCTAGTCTGACATCTCCATTTGGATGCTAAATTTTCATTGGCAGTACTTGATTAGTATTTACAGTTCATGAAACTTACAATTGCAAAAGTAGATTCTTATACCCAATTAGTTCTAAATCTGTTTCCTCATAAGTATTTGCTAAAGTATTTATATCCTAGCCAGATCTCAAGTTCTCAACAGCCTCTTATCAAGTTATTAATACTATTCTAGACTTTTTTACCCAGACTTTGTCTAGGTTTACTGAAGCACCATTATATTTTATATAATGGGCAAAAGCGAAGTCACTATTTTGCGACTTTTCCCCCACTGATCAGCACTTCTAAATTCTTGTATATAATTGGTCATCATTCTTTCCAGTAGTTACGTAGTGTTCGAATCTGTCATTATTATATGATACTACGTTGTGAATCCCCTGTTGGTGGCTGCTTCATTGTCCAGTTGGTTGCTGCGGCGAGCACACTTGTGCGGAAATGTCTGCCCGTTTGCTCGGCTGTCTCTGTAAGGGGCAGGGTGGACAGAAATGTCTGCGCGTTTGGTCGGCTGTCTCTGTAAGGGGCAGGGTGGACAGAAATGTCTGTGCGTTTGCTCGGCTGTCTCTGTAAGGGGCAGGGTGGACAGAAGTGTCTGCGCGTTTGCTCGGCTGTCTGTAAGGGGCAGGGTGGACAGAAATGTCTGCGCGTTTGCTCGGCTGTCTCTATAAGGGGCAGGGTGGAGTGGGTAGGGGCGCACGTACATGTCTTCCAGTTTGCTGGGCCCTGTCTATGATGTGTTCCCCTGGCTCAGGGCGGCTCGTCTTGTCTGCTCTGGGCTTTGTCAGGAGATTAATTTGTGAGGGAGGAAGAAGAGGCTGCCCTGGGGTGGGATTTGATGGGAAGTGGATGTCACAGGTGGCTTCTCCCTTGTGTGCAGATCTGCGCTGTCTTGGCTGCCGTCACAGAGGTGATTCGCTCCCAGGGTGGGAAGGAGACTGAGACTGAGTACTTTGCTGCGCTGGTGAGTGAGTGCAGCTTTCTGGGCATTTGGGGTAGCAAGTTCTTCAGGCTGTAGAGACAAGACAGGGGCCCCTGCATGCAGGGATGGAGAAAGACAGCCTTGAACAGGTGAAAGGGCTTCCGTTATTCTCAAATGGCTTGGTAAGGCTGGTGGGATTTCCTGTGTGATTCTTGTAAAACAAACCCCAGTCCTCTCTTTTATTTCTTTCCCTAGTTGATAAAACTGGGTTACACCCAGGGGATTCTCTAGTAAAATTGTTTTTAGAGTGTAGTCTGGGGGTTCCCAACACCCTTTCAGGGGATTTGCTGTTGTTTAATCTCTAGGTCATGTCTGATTCTTTTGTGACCCCATGGCCTGTAGCCTGCCAGGCTCCTCTGTCCATGGGATTCTCCAGGCAAGAATATTGGAGTGGGTTTGCCATTTCGTTCTCCAGGGGATCTTCCCAACGCAGGGATTGAACCCACATCTCCTGCATTGCAGGCAGATTCTTTACCTCAGAGCCACTGGGGAAGCCCTTTGGGGGCTTGGCTAGGTCAAAATTATTTCCATAGGACTACTAGACCATCGTTTACCTTCTTCTGTGTCATGAGTATACTTTAGAGCTTTCTAGAAGTTATGTAATGTCTGATGACATTTTAACAGCTCATGGAATTGTGCTTGCATATTCTTATGTTTAAAAAAATTCTTCATTTTAATTTTTAATATGGTAAATATCAATAGGTATAATTTTCATAAACCAAATTCTTTGAGGAAATCCTTAATAATTGTTAAGGGCTGCTGAGCTTCACCGTGCACACCAAGCCCAAAGTGTGAAAACCGTCACTGTGGAGAAGGGGCAAACTATAGCCCATGGGCATCATCTGACCCATGGCCTGTTTTTGTATAGCCTGAGGGCTAAGGATGGATTTTACATTTTTGTAAGATAGTTAAAACACACAAAGAAGAATATGCAGCAGAGACCACATGTGGCCAGCAAAGCCTGAAATATTTATTATCTGGCTGCTCTTTGCAGAAAATGCTTTTTAACCTCTGCTCTAGAATAATGAAGTAAATTAAATAGCAATGTAATTGTTTTCATCACATGTCAGGCAGTGTTCTAAGTGTGCTGTGTGTTAATTCAGTTAAACCTCACATCAACTTAATTATCCCTGTTTTACAAATGAGGAAACCTGAGTCACAGAAAAGTTAAGTTAGTAGTCCAGAGTCACAGTGTCAGAGCTGAGATTTCAGCTTCTGACACCAGGGTTCTCGGTCCTAACCATCCCCATGGGTACACGGGGCCCCAGTACCCCATTTGCCCAGCATGACTTGCTTCCCACATTCCCACCCCGTGGCCTGGTCAGATGACAACCATGGAAGCGGTGGAGTCCACGGAGTCTCTGGCTGCTGTCGCTTACCTGCTGAACCTTGTCCTCAAGCGGTGAGTCCTGGCTCCTTGTGAGGGAAGAAGGGAGAGGGGCTGGAGGGGAGGGAGGAACACAGGAATTACTAAAAAGAACAAAGAGATGCTGAGTGTCCAGTGGCAGTCTCCCGGCTCAGGCTCTGGGTGGCCTGGGATGGTAACAGGACAGAGTGTGACTGGGGTGGCTGGTCAGGGACAGCCCTGCACGGCCAGCAGAGCAGGAAGGATGAGGTGGAATGTTGGGCCGCCCGCTTGTCTGGGGACCTGCAGCCAGGGGACACGTGGGGAGAGGACTGGGGGGAGCTTCTAAGGGCCCATTGGGTCGGTAGTGGTGGAGAATATGAGGGAGGCGGGGAGCTCAGGGCCGTCAAAACGCACTGAACTGGGTGTCACCACAGGGGAGCCAGCTGAATGTCGGGGCCCACACTGCCCCACTCTGTCCAGCTTCTCCTCCAGACCAGCAGCTCTCGGAGACCCGTCTGGGCGTCTCACTGTCTCTGTTCTCTCCCCAACAGCGTGCCCAGTGCTGTGCTCATTAAGAAGTTCTCCGATACCTCCAAAGCCTTCATGGATATCATGTCAGCCCAGGCCATCAGTGGCTCCACCTCTGCCCTCCGATGGGTCAGTGTCTGGGTCTAGGTGTCCCCCTGCCATCTTCCAGAGCCCACCTGATTTGGCTAAAGCTTGCACGCTTCTTGGGAGGGGTATAGGCACTCTGTGGACCCTCAGAAAGCCCTTTGGCATTTTCCGGAGTCCCTGAGAACCCGGGCCGTCTCCCACCTGGCTGAAGCGGGTGGAGCTGAGGGTCTCTGCCTCTCCTCTCAGGTCCTCTCCTGTCTGGCCACCCTTCTGCGGAAGCAGGGCCTCGAGGCCTGGAGCTTCCCTGTGACCCTGCAGGTGTACCACGGGCTGCTGAGCTTCACCGTGCACACCAAGCCCAAGGTGAGGCTGTGGGACCCGGTGTGGGAGGCGGCGGCCGCTCCCATTCCAGGAGCCGGTGGTGCTGGCTCCCTCAGAGGCCCAGGGAGGCCACCTGGGTGCTGGGCTCCTACCCGGAGTGTCTGGTCCTGCCTGGAGCCCTGTCTGCTCACTCCTGCGGGAGGGATGGCCACAGTCAGGCCTGTTTGAATTTCTGCTGTAAATAGGGATAATAAAATCAGCTTTGCAAGGTCATGGCGACACTCAGGAGTTTTCCTCAGACCCGGTCCAGGTCCTGGCTTGTAGCCAGTGCCCAGTGAGTGGTCCTCGGCCACGTTGCTTCCTCCTGAAATTTAGAACTGGGGGGCATGTATCACTCATAACAGTCCTGAGAGTCACTGCTGGTGCTGAGCACTGATCCCAGGCAGGCCTGTGCCTCCTTCCCTGCGAATCCCCGTGACGGTCCCTCACTTGCTTCAGGTCTCTGCTGGAACGTTACATCACTGGAGTGACACTTAGTTGATCATTGCATAAAAAAGTAACAGCCCCAGTTTTATTGTCTGCAAAGTACTTTTATCTTCTGGCATACATTTCTTTACTTCCTATCTCCTGATGAGTTGCTGGTTCACTGCTGAACTGGTGAGCACTCTGTATTGTTGGATGATGGCATGAAGAGAGGAATCCGTGTTGTAAAGATGAGACACTGAAGCTCAGAGACTAAGTAGTTTGGTTTGCTCAAGGTTGGTTGGTGAGTTAGGAGAAGAGCAGAAACTGAAACCCAGGTTTGTCTTACTTATCAGCCCGGGAGTCCACGCAAAGAATGCCCCCAGCATGGGTATGCGATTGTTGCTCATTGCTGGTGGTCATGACAACCACCCACGTTGCTGGTTGAGTGCTGACCCGGCCCTGTCCCCTTTCCTTGCCCCTCAGATCAGGAAGGCTGCCCAGCATGGGGTGTGCTCCATCCTCAAGGGCAGCGAGTTCATGTTTGGTGAAAAGGCCCCTGCCCATCACCCTGCTGCCATGTCTGCCGCCAAGTTCTGCATCCAGGAGATTGAGAAGTCTGGAGGTGGGGCAGCGTGGTGGAGTTGTGGGGGAGGGGGTGCTGGGGCCAGCTGCAGAGAGTGGTCTGGAGTCTCCGCTGCCCCTCTGTCTGCCAGGCTCCAAGGAGGCCACCACCATGCTGCACATGCTGACCCTGCTGAAGGACCTACTGCCCTGCTTCCCAGAAGGCCTGGTGAAGAGCTGCAGCGAGACTCTCCTGCGGGTCATGACCTTGAACCATGTGGTGAGCTCGTGCCCCAGTGCATGGGGGTGCACTGAGGAGGGGCATGGGCAGAGCCTCAGACCCCAGGCCTGTGTGCTGGCAGGCCAAAAGCGAGAGTTGGGGCCTCCTGGCCCCGACCCTGCTCTTGGCTACACCCGAGGATGCATCTCATCCCTGGGGTGGGGCAGATGGGGCAGCCTCAGCTGGGAGATGAGCTCGGAAGGGGGTGGAATTGTGTGGGACTGGTGAGGCAGCAGTCCTCCCCTGCCTGAGCTCTGCCCCACCCATGCTTATGGTTATATTTTTCTCTCTCTCACCTTCTTTTTTTGCTTATAGTAATTTAGTATGATCAGTATGACACTCTAAAGACACATAAAAGCGATGCCTTGCAATTCTGCTATCCTAGCACAATTCTGTTAGTCTTCATATGTTCTCATACAGTGTTTGTTCACATACATATTTTGAAATATTCATTATATGAATAACATGATCATTGCTTAGAAAGAAAAAAAAAAACTCCGAAGTATATAAAGTAAAAATAGAGGTCTCTTTTTCCCGCCAAGTCTCATTTCCTAAGATAAATAGTACAGGCAGCTTGCTGTGTATCCTTTTAGACATTTTCTTTTTAGATAAGCAAACACATAAAAATACCGTTTTAATTATAGTATGCCAACCATTTGTAGCCTGTTTTTTTAGTCCATAATTTTAAAAACATTTTGTTCATGTTTCTCTGATGTCGTTTAAATCATTAAAAAATTTTCCCAGCTGCCAAGACTTCCTAAAGCAACAATTGTGTCTGAGTATCTAGGCCTCGGGGGCATGTTTGAGATTCAGGGGGCCCAGGTCTCCCCCGCAGCCCGCCAGCTGGAGTGGGATGTGGAGGAGCCCAGGGCTGCCTTGGCCTCTGCTGTGGGTTTCCCACTAACCTCCATGTCCTTTGCAGCTGGTGACAGCCTGTGCCATGCAGGCCTTTCACAGCCTCTTCCATGCCAAGCCCAGTGTGCGTACCCTGCCGGCAGAGCTCAATGCCCAGATCATCACGGTGAGACTAAACAGAGGGATGGGGAAACGGGGGACATGGCTGTGCTGGGGGTCAGCCCTGTTACTTGTCTGCAGAGCGAGGTTGGATAAGCCAGACTGGGCTGTCACAGCATAGGAGGCGGGTAGACAGCCAGGAGACCATCCACCAAAGCCACATAGTGTCCACAGGCGGGGCCCTGACCCTTGACCTTGTGGTAGTTAAACAGTAACCCATTCAGCGTGGTCTCATGGTAGCAGGTACCTCAAACGGGGATCTCCAGGTGGATTTGGGGAAGGGAGCACAACCCTCCCCCAACCCCCCAAAAAAATTGTTTGTAAAAATGTGTGTGTGCTCACATGCATTTCCCAGAGAAGTGTTTGTCATGGTCTTTGTCACGTTCACAACGGGTCGTGTGACCCGTTATTCTCGACTGCTCCTAAAGACAGTTCTCCCCTAGAAGCGGAAGCAGAAGGGCTTCATGGATCAAGGAAAGGAAGCCAAGGGGGCTGAGAGTTCTAGGGCTCCATGTGCAGGCTGTCGTGTAGTGATAGGAAGGGGTGTTGTCACTGGGCTGCTGCTGAAACACTTTGCTCAGTCACCTGGTCCCTCGCCTAGGCCTTGTACGACTACGTTCCCAGCGAGAATGATTTACAGCCCCTGCTGGCCTGGCTGAAGGTCATGGAGAAAGCCCATATCAACCTGGTCAGGTAAGGTCATGGTAGAGGGCGGTCCTGCAGCCGCCAGCCAGGCTCTCCACCCTGCATTGCAGACAGGGCCATGAGCTAGAAGTTGGAGGGGGTTCAGCTTTCTCTGGGGGTGGCAATGGTTCTGTGTTGAGTGTGTGCAGACCAGCTCTTGAGTTTGTGAAGGCAGGGCTGGGGAGCACAGCCTGGGTTAGCCAGGGCTGTTGCCTCTCCTGCCAGAGCGATTACCAATCAGCTGTGAGGAGCAACAGGGCCGTCTGAAAGCATCTTCCCCACTGAAGGGTGGAGGCCAAGGGCTGTTCTTGTCACCCCCGGCTGTCACCCTGTGCAGTCGTCTACTTCTCAGAGGGTATCATCTGCTTTCTGCAGCTCCACCCTACTTCCCACCTGGGTTAACAATCCCCTTCTGTCTGGGATTCTCAGTCCTTTGAACCCAGTTTCTGTTTTGTTTCTCTGTCATAACACTTAGGGGCTTCCCAGGCGGTGCTGGTGGTAAAGAACTGGCCTACCAATGTAGAGACATGAGTTTAATCCCTGGGTGGAAAGATCCCCTGGAGGAGGGCATGGCAACCCACTCCAGTATTCTTGCCTAGAGAATTCCATGAACCTGGCCCATAAGGTTGCAAAGAGTTGAACATGACTAAAATGACTTAGCATGCGCACAAAACACTCACTCTTACAGTAGCCACTGGATAGCTCCACTTATCCCAAATAAGATTGAGAATAAAACAGAGTGTCAGTTGGTGATTGCATTTTGCCTGGAGCCAGGGTCGAGTCCCGGACGGCTCGACCCCTATGTCATCCTCTGTCCTCTGAAGGCTTCTGGTTGGCCCTCAGAAGGCTGTGCTGGGTACTCTGCATCCATGTTTCATCTCACTGATCTTACCACCCCACGAGGAAGGTCTCAGCCCATTTCATGAACCAGAAACTGAAGCACTGTGTGTGAGCGTGTCACGCAGCTGTGGGGGAGCAGTGCTGGCTCCGCCAGGCTCATGTTCTTTTCCTGCACCAAACTGCTTCTTACCTGGAGGTGCCAGAAAGTGGCCGGATCATTTTGTTCTCCGCTTTTCAGGATTTATCCTGTGGGAGGACTCCCGTAATTGTAGGATTTTTTTGGACATGTGTGCTAAGTTGCTTCAGTCATGTCCAACTCTTGACCCTATGGCAGAAACACCTAGGAGCTACCTGGGTGTGTCCCAGGGTGGGTACTGGTTAGGTGTGAACAGTGGAATACTAGGCAGCTGTTGGAAATAACTGAGGTAGATGGGTGCATGCTGATATGGGGAGATCTCCAAGATATATTGAGAAAAAGCAAGGTGTGTAATGGTTTGCATTCTTGAGCCAAACTACCAGGGTGTGAATCTAGACCACCCCTACCCACCCCTCCACTAGCTGGGTGGCCTTGGACAAATTAATTGACTTCTCTGTGCCTCAGTTTCCTCATCTCTGAAATGGGAATTATGATAGGGTTTAATCTCAGTTGTTTTTATTTTTCACAAGGTTTAAGTGAATTAATGTTGTTACACCAGAACTTGGCATGTGATAATTGTTCCATAAGCATTGCAGTTATTATTTTGTGTGCTGGTATAAGCATAAAATCTTCTAGAAGAGTATTTGAGAACCTTAGCCTTGATTTTCCCCAGGGAAGTGCATCTGAGTCAGTCTGGGAGACAGTGTGGGGAGGTAGGCGTGCTCTTGGTTTTGTGCCCTGGAGACCTGTGTGGCCCTTTTACCATGTGTAGCTGTTACCTGCCTGACGGCACTCTGCACAGTTGCCCGCAGGAAGGGCCTTTTGGTGCCCTTGGATCTGTGGCTGCTGTCAGACCCGGGCCACCTGAGCCCCTAGGCCTCGGGCCGGGCACCACAGAAGCCTTTTGTCTCGACAGGCTGCACCGGGATCTGGGGCTGGGCCACCTCCCTCGCTTTTTTGGAACTGCGACGACCTGCCTCCTCTCCCCCCACTTGCCAGTGGTGACAACTGCCACCCAGTGCCTCCAGGTACCGCCGCCCCCAGCCCCAGCTTCAGCGAAGGGAGCAGAGAGTCTGAGGGGCCTCCTGCCGGCCTGGCTCCCCCGGAGCTCGCCCATGGCGTCTGGCTGCATGCTGGGGAAGAGGCTCTTGGAGCGGAGGCAGACTTCCTGGAAGCTTCAGGGAGCAGTCACGCGGGAAGGCGGTGTGGCACTACGGGGCTAGCTTAGGCCCAAATGGCCGTGGCCTCTTTTTTGCAGGAGATCCTGAAAGTGTGTGTCGCTCCCCACATGGCCGACATTGGCTCCGTGACGTCCTCGGCCTCAGGCCCTTCCCAGTACATTGCCAAGATGTTCAGGTGAGAATGCAGCCTCTGCGTTAGGGAGTAAGGTGTGCCTGTTGAAAGCTCCTCGTGATGACAGGCGCCCCCTCGTCAGCGTGGCGGGCCGTGCGCACACCGCCAGAGCGGCGGCTGTCCTGTGCGTGATGACAGGCGCCCCTCTCATCAGCGTGGTGGGCTGTGCGCACACTGCCAGAGCGGCGGCTGTCGTGTGCGTGCTGGTCACGCTCCCGGTGCTGTCGTGTCATTGAGCTCGTGAGTGTGCGCTTGGGGGCCGTCCTCCACCTCTCAGTACCTCAGGGTCCTCGTCAGGCCAACGGAGGTGAGGACAGATGAGGTCTTAAATGTAAAGTCTGCAGAATAGTGCCCGCTGTGTAGGTAAGCACCAAGAAATAGAAACTCGTGGTAGTTCTGTGGTTCCAGGAGATAGGTGCTGGCCCCGTCTACAGTTTGGGGAGGCTGAGCTGCTAAGTGGCAGCCTGACTGCAGAGTCCGCTCTTACGTGCTGGGCTGCCCTCTATACCGCTGTGAGAGGGGCTGTTCACAGATGTGGCCACCTCGCCCTCCCCGCCGCCACAAGGAGCCTCGGAGCACCAAGGGGCCCGGATTCTTGGGGTCTCCTCTGGGTCTGTCTGCTCAGCTCTGGGGTGTGCTTTGGGCTCTGTTCCTTGCGAAGACCTGGAGTGAAGTTTCTGGAAGACCGAGTAGAGCTGTTCTACCCCCCCACCCCACCCCTCAACTCGCCTCTTTCCCCACACTGACCCCTGTTA
>SJXQ01006410.1:285542-355661 GCA_006408695.1 Aepyceros melampus
GGCCGCGTGCTGTCTTGTGCAGCAGAAGGTCGTGCTGGAGCCCTGGAGGGGCTGGTGGTGGAGGTAAAGGGGCACAGTGCCCAGGCCACCTCTTGTCATCCCCCCACGGCCCTTCCACAGCAGCAGGGGCTCTGCAGGGCAGAGCCAGTGGGTAAGGTCACCCCGTGTCTTACAGATGGCCAACCAAGGCCAGATTTCCCGTGTCCACAGTGCAGGTGAGAGTAGTCCTGGAACAGAGCTGCAGCCTGGGCTTGCCCTGGGCAGCCCCCAGAGCTCCCTTTGCATTTTCCCTCTTCATTGTGATCTTCTGGGTTTGGGAAGATTCCTTTGGATGCCGCTGCTGGTTTCAGGTCCCTGAAGAACCAGCCCTCTGGTGCTGGGTCCCTGGCTCCCTCCTGCTGGGCACAAAGGGTGCAGCAAGCTGGGACTGTCTTCTGAACCCACTGTCCACTGCGCCCGCCACCTCACTTTCCCACTTGCAGCTGAGTTGAGTCGCATCAGGGCTCTTGATTGCCTTTGCATCTGGCCTTGGGTTGGGTCAAGGCAAGAAGGGGCAGATGAGAGGCAGGACAGCCTACCCCCTCCCGCTAAAGCCTGCCATCTAACTGGGGTCATGGATGGGCAGAATGGCTTAGGCCGTGACTTGTCCCCGAGTGATGGGGGTCAGTACAAGCCTTCAGAGGAGCCCCACAGAGGGACACCACAGATGACACCTGCTGGCCACACGGTTCTCAGTCCAGGCCTCATGAAGGCTGGAGAGAGGTCCAGCCAGAGGTTAATACAGGGAAGCAGACAGGATGCGTGGAACCAGGGGAACCCCGTGGGGTGCGGGCCAGACAGGGCAAGGTGCCTCCTCCCCTCAAGCCTGCACTCTGTCCTGCAGATGGGCGCCGTCGGAAAGCTCTCGGATGACATGCGGCGGCACTTCCGCATGAAGCTTCGGAACCTGTTCACCAAGTTCATCCGCAAGTTCGGGTCTGTGCCCTGACTGGGAGGGAGCAGGGGAGGAGTGGAGGGGCTTGGTCCCACCAGGACCACTGCCAAGAAGGCCCCGGGCCGGGGCACTGGAAGGGCTCCGGTTGGACCCCTCACTCTGGAACACACTGTCTGTCCCCGGCACCTCACTGCTCGCCTGTGTGCCCCCCTCACCCCCCAGGTTTGAGCTGGTGAAGAAACTGCTGCCGGAGGAGTACCACAAAGTCCTGGTAAACATCCGGAAAGCAGAGTCCCGGGCCAAGAAACACCGGGCCCTCCACCAAGCCTCCATGGAAGAGGAAGAAGAGGAAGAGGAGGAACCCGTCCAGGGCAAAGGCGACAGGTGAGCCCCGTGGCCAGGTCCTGGGGACCTGGTCTCCCCGCACCTGAAGCCTGCCCGGGCCAGGCCCAGCCACCCTGCCTCTCCCGGAGCTCCCTGACTTGGGGCTTCTCTGTCCTTAGCATCGAGGAGATTTTGGCCGACTCAGAGGATGAGGTGGACGAGGAGGAGGAGCGGAGTCGGGGCAAGGAGCAGCGGAGACTGGCCCGCCAGAGGAGCCGGGCGTGGCTGAAGGAGGGGGGCGGGGACGAGCCCCTCAACTTCCTGGACCCCAAGGTGGCCCAGCGAGTCCTAGGTGAGCAAGAAACGGCTGGCCCATGGGCACAGAGGACAGGCTTGCCTCGGGCCAAGTTCGGAAGCAGGGCAGCCTCTAGGGAGGCCAGCAGGCACTCTCACCTCTCACCGACACACGTGGTTGTGCTGCGGGTTCCCATCCAAGGCGCAGACCTGGGCCTGGAGCGTTATGATGAGGGTGTGAGCAGGTAAGGACTGGCCTGCCACCTCCTCACCGCCTGACTCTGCCCCACCAGCCACGCAGCCTGGGCCAGGCCGCAGCAAGAAGAAGGACCATGGCTTCAAGGTGAGCGCCGACGGCCGGCTGATCATCCGAGAGGAGGAGGATGCCAACGCCAAGATAGAGGAAGAGGATGGCGCCAAAGGTGGGGCCACCTGCCCCCGCGGGAGGGGCCAGGGCTGCATGCATTTGATTATGCAGCCCCCCCCTCATCCGTCCTTCAGCCAGTGACCATCTTTGGGGAAGCATAGGTGAAGTCAGATATAAGGAGCTTATATCTCAGGCAACTTTTTTTCAGTTTCTCGAACTTTGCTGACCACATTAAGAAATCTTTTTATGTTGTAACTCAGCTACTTATTCAATACTTCCATAATTCAAACAAAACTTTCAAAAGGCAGTACTTCCTCTTACCCTGTGTCATACACTCTCTTGATCTCTCTTCTGTTCTATTTGCTTCTGCTCCTCCTTTAAAAAAAAAATTTTTTTTTAAATTCCAAGTGTAAACTTGACTGAGGTCTGGAAGCTCATTTAGAGCTTGAAGAGAGCCAGCCCCTCCCGACTTCCCAAGTCACTGTCTCCTGTTGTCCAGGAGCTGCTCGGGTGCAACACCTCTGAGTCCTGTTCCATCTTTCCTGCTCCCTCTCTGCACATGTATCTCTCCATGTCATGTAAGATCACAAAAGCCTAGGTCTTCTAAAATGTGCATCTTCCTCTTTATTTTGGTTCTCACCACTGGCACTGCAGCCTCTCAGCTAGCACGGCCACTGCTGCCCAGGCAGCTGGATCAGCCAGCTCTGGGATGGTGGACAGTCCCGTAACCGCTCTGTGCCTCGGTTTCCTTGCCCCACAGTGGGTGTAACACCAGCACCGACCTCAGAGGGTGGTTGTAAAGATGAAATGGTAGACTTGCTGGGGGTGGGAGTGGCGACACTAATTCTCTCCTGCTCTAGCCTCTCACTGCCCCCTTCTCATCTCTGTATCCCATCTCCTTGCTCCCTTCTTGCATGGAATCCTGACTCTGAGTGTGTCCCGGCCGGCCCCCGCTCCATCTTCCCAGACCCTCTCCACTCTAAGATCCAGTGCAGGCCCTTCATGTGGCCTTTCCACAGTCCCTTGGCCTTAGCTGTGTTCCCTCAGAACTCCCCACAAGCCCCGGGACACCCCAGGTTCCGCACTTGGTCACACGCTTCCTGTGACATTGGGTTCACTTCACTTTGTCTTCCCTCCAGCCGATCAGTTAAAGGTCTGTCTCTTGTGTTTTTCTTTTTTTTATTTTTCCTTCCTGGCTGCACCACGTGGCATGCAGGATCTGAGTTTCCCAACCAGAGACGGAACCTGTGCCCCTTGTGGTGGAAGCATGGAGTTCTAACCACTGGACCACCAGGGAGTTCCCTGTCTAACCATTTTTTAAATGTACCGTTCACTCACATTGTTGTACAGCCCATCTCCAGAACCCTTCATCTGGCAAAACTGAAACTCTTGTTGGCGTGAAGTAGCAACTCCCCGCTTCCCCCTCCCACAGCCCCTGACAGCCACCATTCTGGTTTTTGTCTGTATTAATGTGAATTTGAATATGAGCTGTGGTGCCTCATATAAGGGGAGTCATTCAACGTTTGTGCTTTTGTGACTGGCTTATTTCACTTCGCATAATGTCCTCAAAGTTTGTCCACATCATAGCTTGTGTCAAAATTTCCTTCCTTTTTAAGTCTGACCTTGTTCTGTTGTACTTCCCTGGTGGCTCAGACAGTAAAGCATCTGTCTGCAATGCAGGAGACCCGGGTTCGATCCCTGGGTTGGGAAGATCCCCTGGAGAAGGCAATGGCACCCCACTCCAGTACTCTTGCCTGGAAAATCCCATGGACAGAGGAGCCTGGTAGGCTACAGTCCATGGGGTCGCAAAGAGTCGGACACGACTGAGTGACTTCTCTTTCCTTTCCTTTCCCATTTTGTTGTACACCTAGACTGCATTTTGTTTGTTCATCATCCAGTAGTGGACATAAGCAATGCTTCCACTTTCTGACTATTGTAAATAGTGCTGCTATGATCATAAATGTACAAACAGCCCTTCAGGATCCTGCTTTCAATCCTCTTGGGTACCTGCCCAGAAGTGGATCATGTGGTTTCTGTCTTTAATTTTTTGAGGAACTGCCATACTGTTTTCTTCAACAACTGTACCATTTTACATTCCTGCTAACAATGCACAAGGGTTTCAATTTCTTCACATCCTCACCAACACTTGCTGTTTTGTATTTTGTTGATGTATACATCTTCGAGTGTTTGAAGTGGTATCTCATGGTAGTTTTGATTTGTATTTCCTAAATGATTAATGATATTTAGCATCTTTTCATGTTTATTGTCCATTTATCTTTTAGGAGAAATGTCTACTCAAGTCCTTTGCCCATTTCTGAATTGGGTTGTTTGTTTCTTATTGAGCTATAAGAAGTTCTTTCTCTATCATGGAGTTCACTTCAGTTCAGTAGCTAGGTCGTGTCCAACTCTTTGCGACCCCATGAACCGCAGGATGCCAGGCCTCCCTGTCCATCACCAACTCCCAGAGTTTACCCAGACTCATGTCCATTGAGTCAGTGATGCCATCTAACCATCTCATCCTCTGTTATCCCCTTCTCCTCCTGCCTTCAATCTTTCCCAACATCAGGGTCTTTTCAAATGAGTCAGCTCTTCACAGCAGGTGGCCAAAGTATTGGAGTTTCAGCCTCAATATCAGTCCTTCCAATGAACACCCAGAGATGATCTCGTTTAGGATGGACTAGTTGGATCTGCTTGCAGTCCAAGGGACTCTCAAGAGTCTTCTCCAACACCACAGTTCAAAAGCATCAATTCTTCAGCACTCAGCTTTCTTTATAGTCCAACTCTCACATCCATACATGACTACTGGAAAAACCATAGCCTTGACTAGACGGACCTTTATTGACAAAGTAATGTCTCTTCTTTTTAATATGCTGTCTAGGTTGGTCATAACTTTCCTGCCAAGGAGTAAGTGTCTTTTAATTTCATGGCTGCAATCACCGTCTGCAGTGATTTTAGAACCCAAAAAAATAAAGTCTGACACAGTTTCCACTGTTTCACCATCTATTTCCCATGAAGTGATGGGAATGGATGCCATGATCTTAGTTTTCTGAATGGTGAGCTTTAAGCCAACTTTTTCACTCTCCTCTTTCACTTTCATCAAGAGGCTCTTTAGTTCTTCTTCACTTTCTGCCATAAGGGTGGTGTCATCTGCATATCTGAGGTTATTGAGATTTCTCCCAGCAATCTTGACTCCAGCTTGTGCTTTTTCCAGTCCAGCATTTCTCATGATGTACTCTGCATATAAGTTAAATAAGCAGGGTGACAATATACAGCCTTGATGTACTCCTTTTCCTATTTGGAACCAGTCTGTTGTTCCATGTCCAGTTCTAACTGTTGCTTCCTGACCTGCATACAGATTTCTCAAGAGGCAGGTCAGGTGGTCTGGTATTCCCATCTCTTTGAGATTTTTCCACAGTTTACTGTGATCCACACAGTCAGAGGCTTTGGCATAGTCAATAAAGCAGAAATAGATGTTTTTCTGGAACTCTCTTGCTTTTTCAACGAACCAGCGGATGTTGGCAGTTTGATCTATGGTTCCTCTGCCTTTTCTAAAACCAGCTTGAACATCTGGAAGTTCACGGTTCACTTATTGCTGAAGCCTGGTTTGGAGAATTTCGAGCATTACTTTACTAGCGTAAATAAGTCCAATTGTGCAGTAATTTGAGCATTCTTTGGCATTGCCTTTCTTTGAGATTGGAATGAAAACTGACCTTTTCCAGTCCTGTGGCCACTGCTGGGTTTTCCAAATTTGCTGATATATTGACTGCAGCACTTTCACAGCATCATCTTTCAGGATTTGAAATAGCTCAACTGGAATTCCATCACCTCCACTAGCTTTGTTCGTAGCAATACTTCCTAAGGCCCACTTGACTTCACATTCCAAGATGTCTGGCTCTAGGTGAGTGCTCACACCATTGTGATTATCTGGGTGATGAAGATCTTTTTTGTACAGTTCTTCAGTGTATTCTTGCCACCTCTTCTTAATATCTTCTGCTTCTGTTAGGTCCATACCATCTCTCTCCTTTATCGATCCCATCTTTGCATGAAATGTTCCCTTGGTATCTCTGATTTTCTTGGAGATCTCTAGTCTTTCCTATTCTATTGTTTTCCTCTATTTCTTTGCATTGATTGCTGAGGAAGGCTTTCTTCTCTCTCCTTGCTATTCTTTGGAACTCTGCATTCAAATGGGTATATTTTCCCTTTTCTCCTTTGCTTTTTGCTTCTCTTCTTTTCACAATCTTTTACTATGGTGGAGAGTAACCGTTTATCAGATGTATGATTTGTAAATACTTTCGCATCCTCAAGGCTGCCTTTTCATCCTGGGACCTTCATCTTTGACACACACAAGTTTAACATTTTTAATAGAGTTTAATTTATTTATCTTTATTTTTGTTGCCTGCACTTTTTGTTGGTTCACGGTTCTTTATGTCCCCACAGTGGGAAAGGGAAAGATTCTCAAGTAGAGGAACTGGCAGTCTTCCTCGCAAAGTGGAGTGTACGCAGGAGTGCCCGGCTCCCCAGGAAACTGGCACTTTCTTAGAGTATCCAAAACAAAAGCTGTATTTACTTTGGAAGTTGGGTCACCACTTCCTAGAGGGGCTCTTGTCCAGGGGCCCAGGATAGGAAGGAGAAAGGGGCAGGAGTCAGGATCTTGTCCTCCACGGGACGTCTCCTGGGCTGCAGTTGGCAGACCGTGCAGCCTGACGAGCCGGCAGGAGGCAGGTTGAGATTTGTGGGCTCTGGGAGGACGGGGTAGGGAGGTCCCTGCGTGGTCACACACCTCTCTGTTTTTGGCTCCAGGGGAGGATGAGGAGATGGCTGACCTCATGGAAGACGTGGGCGTCAAGAGTGTGAGTAGTGGTTCCTGCCGCCAGAGGGCTGGGGCCCTAAGGCCCAAGCCTCGGGCCTCAGAGCTTCTCGCCATCTCCCTGCTCCACAGTCACCCGCCCTGCTTCCTGGCTTCTCAGTGGAGCCTTGGGGATGCGCACAGCAGGCAGTCTGGAGTGTGCAATGTCACGGCCAACGTCTTTGCAGGGCATGGTGGGGGCTTGGGTCCCCCGAAGCACCAGTACTTCCTTCAGTGTTGGCTGTGCTGTCCAGCCGAAGGAAGAGAGATGGTCCCTTGTCTCTTCCCTGAGGGCATATACTGGGCAGGCGCAGTAGCCGGCCTCCGTGCTGCCATGGGCCGGCTCCACGTGGGGTCGGGTACCTACCCTTGGGGAGTGCCAAGAGCCCCACGTGTCGCCTCACTGATCCTCCCAGGAGGTGGGGACTCTTATCATTCCTGTTTTCAGAGGAGGCTACAGTAGGTAAGCAGCCTGCCCAAGGTCACAGGGGTTGTTAAAAGTATAACCCCACGTCTGTGCTGCCTAGCTGTGTGACCTTGCCTGGTTACTTGCCCTCTCTGAGCTTCACCGTCCTCATCTGTAAGTGGGGGGTCGAGTGCTTGGCAGGGAACTTTTCTGCTAATGCAGGTTATGACTGCTTTTACTGCTGCCATTAGCGAGTATGATCATGTCCCCTTGTTCATGAACTTTGCTTGTTGCTTCTTTATAGAAAAAGCATCAGAAGCTTAAGCAGAAAGAGGCTGACGATGAGGAGCTGGAGATGCCCCCTCAGTACCAAGGTGAGGTTTCCTCTCTTCTCCGTTGGAGCAGGTACCCTGTCACCTGCACGAGGCTGAGTGTGTTGCAGGCAGAGCTGAGAGATTGCAAGGCCTGGTTGCACTCACGTGACGCTAGCAAAGTTTGCCCGATGCGTCACCTGAGACTGGGCTGAGGACCAGAGGCCTGGGGGCTAGGAGATCTGTGTACAGAACCCCCAGCCCTTCTGGGAAGCCCCTAAGCCCCATCTCTTCCCCACCCACCCAATGCTGCCATGGGCCGGCTCCACGTGGGGTCGGGTACCTACCCTTGGGGAGTGCCAAGAGCCCCACGTGTCGCCTCACTGATCCTCCCAGGAGGTGGGGACTCTTATCATTCCTGTTTTCAGAGGAGGCTACAGTAGGTAAGCAGCCTGCCCAAGGTCACAGGGGTTGTTAAAAGTATAACCCCACGTCTGTGCTGCCTAGCTGTGTGACCTTGCCTGGTTACTTGCCCTCTCTGAGCTTCACCGTCCTCATCTGTAAGTGGGGGGTCGAGTGCTTGGCAGGGAACCTTTTCTGCTAATGCAGGTTATGACTGCTTTTACTGCTGCCATTAGCGAGTATGATCATGTCCCCTTGTTCATGAACTTTGCTTGTTGCTTCTTTATAGAAAAAGCATCAGAAGCTTAAGCAGAAAGAGGCTGACGATGAGGAGCTGGAGATGCCCCCTCAGTACCAAGGTGAGGTTTCCTCTCTTCTCCGTTGGAGCAGGTACCCTGTCACCTGCACGAGGCTGAGTGTGTTGCAGGCAGAGCTGAGAGATTGCAAGGCCTGGTTGCACTCACGTGACGCTAGCAAAGTTTGCCCGATGCGTCACCTGAGACTGGGCTGAGGACCAGAGGCCTGGGGGCTAGGAGATCTGTGTACAGAACCCCCAGCCCTTCTGGGAAGCCCCTAAGCCCCATCTCTTCCCCACCCACCCAAGATTTTCTGAGACTTGCAGCCCACCCTTCTCCTGGGGGGTGTCTCTTAAATGGCCTTGGGTCAGGCCAGATTAGTCCTGTGCTGAGGGTGGCAGTTGAGAGGCCTGCCCAGGGAGTCACTCTGTACAGTCGTTCCTGAGCTCCTGGAGTAGGTACTAGAGGTACCAAGGTGGCTGCCCAAAGCCAGGGGAGGTCTCACCTCGGCCTCCTTCCCCTCAGGCAGCCCCTGCAGGGTCCCTGCTGCCAGGCCCTTGCTCTGCATCTGGAGGTCTAGAGGCTTGTGTAGGAGGTCCCCAATCCCAGTAGCAAATGTTTGCTCACAGCCCCATGGCATCAACCAGTAGAAGAATGCCATGGTTCCTTCCACTTCTTGGCCCGACAGGCCACATCCCAGCTCACCTCCTCTGCTCTAAGAAGGTGCGGTGCAGAAGTAGTAGTAGCATACAGCGCAGCAGGAGCCGGGTTCAGGACTGCGCGCCCAGCTGCTCTCAGCTGTGTGACCTTGGCCTGGTCACGCTACCTCTCTGAGCTTCTGGCTTCTTACCTGTAAAGGAGGATCATCTGGGTCATCTCAGAGAGCTGTCCTCAGTCAGCACTCTGGGATTCCATCCATGACTGTGTGGAAGCCCAGACTGGAAATGACACCGACCTTGGAAGCACTTCAGTCCTGAAGCCTGTTTTCATGTCTGTACGATGGGATGAGAGCTGCCTCTCTATCTCACGGTGTTGATGTGAAGCTGAACTGAGATCCAGCCTTAGCGCCTCATTTTACAGATAAGCCTAAGAGGCTCCAGGAAGTTAAGAGTCTTACCTGGAGTTGAAGCCCAGTCTGCCTGATTTCAAAGCCTGTGATCTTTCTTCTAGAAAAAAATGGAGAAGGTCCAGTTTGGAGAGTATGTGCTAATTTATGTTAGTCGAGAATATATATATTTCCCAGAGGTCACTGGCAGGTTTATGTGGATTCGAATCAGTCTGAGGAGCCCAGTGGTCTGATTGTCAAGTCACTGGACAGTCCTTTCTCGAGGAGGGTCTTCGTCCTCTGTTGCTACAGCCATCTGGTCCTGGCTGTGACTCATCTCACCAGCAGCGTTCTAAGAAGGTGCCTGTCACCTTCTCCCAGGAGGAGGTGCCCTGGCCTTGCCTGACTCATGGCCTCTGTGTTCCCCTTTAGCGGGAGGCTCTGGCATCCATCGCCCTGTGGCCAAGAAGACAATCCCCGGGGCTGAGTACAAGGCAAAGGTAAGAGCTGGGGGCAGGGGAAGGGCTCCCCTGGTAGGGGTTCGGGGGACGAATGCCCATCACCACCCCAAGAGGCAGCTTTTGTGGAGCCAGCATGAGGCCACACGGAGGGGCACACAGACATCTTGTGGTCCAGGCCTTTGCTGGATGGCCACCTCGGGGTGCAGGAGCTCTTGGGCGCCACCTGAGGCAGAGAATGACGGGAAGGGAGGACATGGCCTGTCACATCAGGGGCAAGGGTGGAAGGGAAACCCACACTCCCGATTGACTCTGTTTCTCTGGGTGAGCAGAAAGCAAAGGGTGACGTGAAGAAGAAGGGTCGGCTCGACCCCTACGCCTACATCCCCCTCAACAGAACCAAGCTCAACCGCAGGTACGGTGTGTGTAGGCTGGGGTGGCACGTGCTCATTACACTGTCCACTCAGTTGCTCAAGTTTCTTCCAGTTTTCTATTTTAACTTGTTCACGTGCACCTTCAAGTATTATTGGCTTGAACTGCTCTATTAAACACAAAGGGCATGGTCTGTGCTGATCACGTGCTGCCCACCTCCTGGCAGCGCCCCTTCTCCCTGTTCATGCTGGTGTCAGGGTCAGGGGCTATCTTTTGACATTAAGGGAAGGAGGACTCCCTGGTCTCAGGGAGACGTGACCCTTCTATTCCTCGTTCTTGCAGGAAGAAGAAGAAGCTACAGGGGCAGTTCAAGGGCCTGGTGAGAGCTGCTCAGCGGGGCTCCCACGTGGGACACAAGCTCCGCAGGAAGGATCATCGGCCCTGAGCCCCAGGGCCCCCTCCTCCCCAGGCTGCTCTGTGGTCCAGCCTGAGGCCCTTTTCAGCCCCCAGGCTGCCTTGACACCAGCTCCAGATGCTCTCATCAGCAGTGGAGCTTGGACTCAGAGTGACTTGTTGGAACCAGGCTTGGGTCCCAGAGGTGCCCTGGATTTTGGAAGCTCCAAATGAGAATCTGTCTCCCTTCAGAGTTGCCCCTGGGGTCTGGAGATGGGAATGTGGCTTTGTCCACCACCTCCGAGTGGCTAGTGGGGCATCTATGCTTTCCATCCAGAGTGTCTGCAAACAACAGAGTAGATAGATGGTCTTCCTTTCCTCCACCTGCTTGTAGCCCCATGGCACTCAGCCTGGCTGCAGTTCTGAGCGTGTGAGGTTTGCTGTGACCAGACATAGAATAAAGATGCAACACCATGTGTTGCTCCTAGAAACGCCGTGTTTCCTCTCCTGCCTCCCTCAGGTGTAAGAGCAGTGCCTACTCATGGCACCGGTGGCTTGGCTGCTTCCCTGCCAGTTTCGTACCCAGTCTGGGGCGTAGCATGATAGCCCTGGGTCAGGCTTTGGATCTTGACCCACCTGTTTGAGAGGTCTTCCCAACTTCCAAGTAATGTCCCAGTTAGAAGGTGACATTTGGAGCGTCCAGGGTGGCAGTGAATGCTCTGAACTTGGTCTGCAGAGCCGTGGTCAAGCACCAAGGACTCAGACTAAAGGGGAGTAGCAGCGCTGGCTGCCCCAGCCTGCCCCAGGGCACAGGTTGCTCCCAGCAGCTTAGTTCACTGATTCAGTAGGGTGTTCACTGAGCCCTTCTGTGTGCCAAGCACAGCCTGATCACCTACCTTCCTCATCCGCACATTCTTTTTCCCCAGACAAATGGATCAAGCTGTGGTATGAAAAGCAGTGTGTTTCCCACTGTCCAGCTTTTGTTGGTCTGGAGCAAAGAAGGGGGTGGTGCAGGGCTCCCATTGCTCCTAAGATCATACATCCTATCAGACCAGGATACTCCTTGTGCTTTCCCAGTAGGAATCAAGATGCAAAGAACCGCACGCTCTTTCCCACCCCCAGGTATAAGGAACTGTGCTTGTCCCCTGCCTGGCATTGGATAGACAGTTTTTCTTACCTCAAAATCTCCGCATTGGAAATGGCTCCCAGGAGACCCTGTGCTCCATTCCTCTCATCCTCTCAGGGAACTCATGTCCATTGCCCCCAAATCAGGGCATTTCTTCTGCTGATTTGGGGCTGGGAAGCTGATAGGAATCACACTCTGCCCAGAGGTGGCGCTGTTGGCCTGTCTTGTGCGCAGAGTCTGGAATTGGGGAGCAAGGTAGAAAGGTCAGAAGAGGCGGCTGTTAGGTTTGCAGAGGTGGTCTGACCGTGACACCCGGTGTTACACCTCTGGACACAAGGTGGGCCAAATTAAGCCGGCCCAGCCCTTTTCTGTTTCCCTTCTCAGGAATGCAAGCACCTGCAGTAGAAAGCGTCACATGAAATATTTATGGGTAGGACTCCCAACTGCCCGGGATTGATGTCTTAAAATCTGAAGCAACTTGCTTATCATGGTGTATTTTCCTCGGAGCTTTGTTTCTTTCAAAAGTGGAAAGAACAGGTGACCTAGAAAGGTAGATGTTAGTGATATGTTAAACTCCATATCCTTTGGGAAGTAGGCTTCAAATGTAAATTATCTTGACGCAGAGACAAGAATTAATCTTGCGTCAGAAACTTCGGGTGCTTGAAACATCTGTTAGGAAAGTCAGTGCTTTCTTCTGTCTACAGTGGGGAGAAGGAGAGTGGGGCGTATTCATCAGTGCAAGGCTCATTTGATTTCAGGGCAACTGGAGCAGTGGAGGCCCTCCCCCCAAAATTCAGCTTTACTATGTTAATTTTGTTCTGCTTTTGGCAGTGTCAGAATCTGAGACTTTGGGGTTTATTTTCTGGGGTCCATCCTCAGAAATGGAGGACAACTCTGACTTCAGACTATACTACAAAGCTACAGTAATTAAGACAGTATGGTACTGGCACAAAAGCAGAAATACAGACCAATGGAACAGGATAGAAAGCCCAGAGATAAACCCAACACCTACGGTCACCATGTCTTTGGCAAGGGAGGCAAGAAGGCACAGTGGAGAAAAGACAGCTTCTTCAATAAGTGGTGCTGGAAAAACTGGACAGCTACGTGTAAGAGAATGAAATTAGAACATTCCCTAACACCATACACAAAAATGAATTAAAGAACTAAATATAAGGCTAGTCGCTCTAAAACTCTTAGAAGAAAACAGGCAGAATACTCTGACATAAATTGCGGCAAGACCCTTTTTGACCCACCTCCTAGAGTAATAAAAATAAATGAGACCTAGTAATTTGAAAGCTTTGGCACAGCAAAGGAAACCATAAAGTGAAAAGACAGCCCTCGGAATGGGAGAGAATATTTGCAAGTGAGGTAACTGACAAAGGATTAATCTCTCTACAAGCAGCTCATGCAATTCAATATAAAAATAATCCAAAAAGTGGGTGGAAGATCTGAGTAGACATTATCCAAAGAAGACATAACAGATAAAAAGATGCTCAACAAACACATGAAAAGATGTTCAATAATCGTTAATTATTAGAGAAATGCAAATCAAAACTACAATGAAGCATCACTGCACACCAGTCAGAATGCCCATCATCAAAAAAATCTACAAACAAATCAGCTATATCCCAACACAAAAAGTTAAAAATTACGAACAAGAAGTGCTGGAGAGACTGACTGAAGAAAAGGGAACCCTCTTGCTCTGTTGGTGGGAATGTAATTTGATGCAGCCACGATGGAGAACAGTATGGAGGTTCCTGAAAAAATAAAAATAGAACTCCCATATGGCCCAGCAATCCCACTACTGGGCATATACTCTGAGAAAACCATAATTCAAAGAGACACAGGTACCCCAGTGTTCACTGCAGCACTAGCCAGGACATGGAAGCAACCCACCTACATGTCTATTGACAGATGACTGGATAAAGCTGTGATACATGTAAATACGATGGAATCTTATTCAGCCTTAAACAAAATTAGCTCATCTGCAGTGATGTGGATGGGCCTAGAGTCTGTCATACAGAGTGAAATAAATCAAGAAAATAAATACGGTGTGCTTGTTAAGTTGATTCAGTCATGTCCATCTGTGATCCTGTGGACTGTAGCCTGCCAGTCTCCTCTGTCCATGGGATTCTCCAGGCAAGAATACTGGAGTGGGTTACCATGCCCTTATCCAGGGGGTTTTCCTGACCCAGTGATCGAGCCTGCATCTCTTGTCTCCTGTGATGGCAGGCAAGTTCTTTACCACTAGTGCCACCCGAGAAGCCCAAATACTGTATATTTATTTATGCATATATATGGAATCTAGAAAAATGGTACAGATGAACCTATTTGCAGGGTAGGATAGAAAAGCAGATTCAGAGAGTAGACATCTGGACATAGTGGGGGAAGGGGAGGGTGGGACAAATCGGGAGTGAAACATTGGTATATATACACTACCGTGAGTAAAATAGCTGGCTAGCTGGAAGCTTCTGTTTAGCACGGGAGCTCAACTCTGCTCTGTGATGACCTGGAGGGGTAAAATGGGGATGGGGGGTTGGGAGGGAGGCTCAAGGCTGAGGAGATCTATGTATACATATAGCTCATTCACTTGGTTGTACAGAAGAAACTATCACAACATTGTAAAGCAAGTATACTCCAGTTTAAATTAAGGTATGCTGCTACTGCTGCTAAGTCACTTCAGTTGTGTCCGACTCTGTGCGATCCCACAGATGGCAGCCCACTAGGCTCCCCTGTCCCTGAGATTCTCCAGGCAAGAGTACTGGAGTGGGTTGCCATTGCCTTCTCCAAAATTAAGGTATGATGAAACATAAAAAAATAAAGAAGAAATGGAAGACAAAACATATCCACCCTGACTGCACCGAAACAGCAATGCTTGTGCTAGCCGTGAATTTGGCATCATTCTGGGGATTGCAAAGGCAGTCTGCTAGTATCCCCTATTAACACAACGCTCTGGACCCAGGTGGGTCAGGTTAAAGTGACCCTTCCCCTTCTTGGGAGATGATGTATCTTAAGGTGGCCTCAGCAGGTGTGGTAGTGGCTGTCCCCAGTTCATCCCCGGGATAGGCTATCTTATTAGGTCTTTGGCGCTTTTGCAAGCCTACATCTGTCCACATGCTTGGTCCTGTGTTTTCTCTGTTCTTTACAAGTGAGAAAATTACTTAAATTAAAGTAGCCCCTGTTTTCACTTATCTTCATTGCATATGTTTCTTCAAAAGGTAACTTAGACAACTGGAATGTATTCTGTATTTCACTTAAAAGTATTAATAAAGATTTGGGAATTCCCCAGCAGTCCAGTGGTTAGGACTCCTTACTTTCAATCTTGAGGGCTCATAGTTGAGGAACAAAGATCCTACAAGTTTTACAGCTCGGCCAAAAAATAAAAAAGTAAAGAGTCACAGAAGTTATGAAAAACAGGATGGAAAAAACAGAAATGTGAAAAATGGGCTAGAATCCTTCCACCAATTTCTCACTGTTAATCCTAGTATATATCATTTGTTTCTAACACAGGGCTTTTTTTGACAAAAATAGAGTTTTAAATTATAAGTTTATATTCTAAGCTTGCACTTGGCTATCACAAAATTTTTACCCTACTGAGGTATAAACATTTCATAAGCATGTTTTCAATGTCCTGGCTTAAATATCTGCCTGGTAGATGTAGCTCAATTTACTTAGAAATGGTCTTTGAGTCCATAAGTATGTTCCTTGATGCCCTCACTGGACTTCCCAGGTAGCCCAGCTGGTCAAGAGTCTGCTTGCAATGTAGGTCTCGAGACCCCGATTCAATTCCTGGGTTGGGAAGTTCCCCTGGAGAAGGGATAGGCTACCCACTCCAGTATTCTTGGGCTTCTCGAGTGGCTCAGATGGTAAAGAATCCAACTGCAATGTCAGAGACCTGGGTTCGCTCTCTGGTTTGGGAAGATCCCCTGGGGAAGGGCATGGCAAACCACTCAGTATTCTTGCCTAGAGAAATGCCACGGACAGAGGAGCCTGCTCGCCTACAGCCCATAGGGTCACAAAGAGCTGGACAGACTGAGCAACTAAGCACACAGCAAACTGCCATCACTAGATGCTGGATCATGTGCAAAGCAATATTTAGAAAATGACCCGACGACTGCTCCTTGTTCTATTTTTTGCTAGACATTATTATGAATGGATAGATGACTGTACTCCAGAAAATTACCCTGATTTGGAGCAATGTGAGCTGGCTTGCCATTTCCTGAAATCATGCTTAATGTCACAGCTACCATTAGAGATATTCACCAGGGTGTTAGAGCCTGGCCAAGTCATCCAGGTCCAGCAGTGCTGGAAGGTTTTATCCCATTTATAGCTGTTGTCAATAATGAGTAAATGTTGATTAAGAAAGTGGGTGAGGGTATAGTGGCTTGCCACCGCATACGCAGGCTGCATGTTCATCCCCACTGAGTTCTGGATATCAGCTTTGCCATCTAAAATCAGTCTTGGGACTTCCCCGGTAGTCCAATGGTTGGGAATCTGCCTGCGTATGCAGGGCACACTAGTTAGATCTTGCTCTGGGAAGATCCCACGTGCCGCACAGCAACGAAGTCCTTGTGCCATGACTATTGAGCCTGTGCTCTACAGCCCTCGAGTCACAACTACTGAAGCCTGAGAGCCCTAGAGCCTGTGCTCTACAAGAGAAGCCACTGCTGTGAGAAGCCTGAGCACCACAAGGAAGAGGAGCTCCCTGCTCACCACAACCAGAGAAAGCCCACACACAGCAACACAGACCCAGCGCAGCCGAAAATAAAGACGTGGTTTAGTCGCTAAGTTGTGCCCGACTCTTTGTGACTCCATGGACTGTAGCCCACCAGGCTCCTCTGTCCGTGGGATTGCCCAGGCAAGAATACTGGAAATGGATTGCCGTTTCCTTCTGCAGGGGATCTTCCTGACCCTGGGAAGGGATTGAAACCGCATCTCCTGCATTGCAGGCGGTCTCTTGTATTGCAGGCAGATTCTCTACCAACTGAGTCATGAGGGAAGATCCGAATGTTTATTTATAAAAATAAATAAATTTAAAATCAGCATTGATTAAAACAAAAAATAAAGGAAGTAAAATCGGAGTTGATAGGTTCAGTAAAGTAAAAACAGACTCACAAGAGTCCTAGTGAGAATTGCCGTTTATTAACTCATAATGAGAACGATAACTGCTACAGGGCCGGAGACTTGGTGTCACGGTGACTGCTCTGGACACACTGTCCCCTGAAAAAGGAGTCAAAATCGGAGGCTTCCGTGAGCATCAAACAGGCAAAGGGAATCATGTGAGTGATATGTTACTAAGGTCATTGCTGTCGGACCACTGTCTTTGGTGTATGGGATATAAATACTGCCCCTTGGGTGCCTCTCGGTTCTGCGTACTGCTGCACAACAGGCCTAATCCTTCCTCTCTGGTATCTTCTAGGCTCTTTGGACCCACTTACCTTCTGTCCAGAAGCTTTTCTGAGATTTAATTTGGCTCCTGCCTTCTTCACTTCGGTGCAGAATGAAGGGTTTGAATTCTAGAGGGCAGCCTGATTTCCAGATTCCAGGGTGTCACCCTGCAGACCTGCAGGTTCCAATTACAGAGCTGACACAATTTTTATCCAGACGTTCAGAGAGGGTCTGAGGCACTGTTTATAGGCAGATGGATTTGTGAACCATACTAGAAACAGCTCATACGGTCCAGTGGCTCCTCTGTAGGTCTTGCAAGATCTTGAAGTCTTGCTTTCCCCTAGAATGGTTGCTCTGCCATAGATCTCAGACTTGAGGCAATTGAACCTGAAGTACATCCATGGCCAATAACCCTCTGTTATAAAACACTCATAAAAATGACGAGGCGCATTCTTACCCCAGCAGAGTATTACACGGCTGCCTGTATGTGTGTATTGATTGGGTCGCTGTGTGATAATACTTATCTAAAAATGGACTTCCTTAATCATTCTGGCAGGTAGTTCAACTCCTTCTGAGTGGGTAGAGTATACCTCCAAGACAAATAATAATCAGCTAGCAAAGCTGACATCCGTATTTATTCTGCAGAAAACCCTTCCCTGCCCACAGGAGGGTCATCACAGGGTTTATGTGAATCTCTTCCCTTAGGACGCCACACGGGGCACAGTCACACCTGATCCACTGTTACCTGCACAGGTGTACAGAGGCAACCACACCTCGAGCTGTACAGAGCCTCACTGTGGTGAGATGCTCACCTTCATGATCATCCCTGGTGGCTCAGCTGGTAAGGAATCCGCCTGAAATGCAGGAGACCGGGGTTCAATCCCTGGGTTGGGAAGATCCCCTGGAGAAGGGAATGGCTACTCACTCCAGTATTCTGGCCTGGAGAATTCCGTGGACTGTACAGTCAAGGGGGTCGCAAAGAGTCAGACACAACTCAGCAACTTTCACTTTCATGATCATCCCACTTTATAGCTGAGACCCCACAGGCAACTTAAGCAGGTGGCATTAGGGACCACCCAGGCCTCCAGAGTTCTAGCCCACGCTGCCTGCCACAGAAGTAACTTAGCTCCTGGAGGAACACGGTGTTGCAAAGAGGCTTGGCTGTGAATTTCAAAACGCCATTGTGGCTGGGACACCAGGGTCTCATCAGAGTCTGTTCCCGTTCATCATCTTGAAGGCTCTTCACCCCCAAAGCCCGGCGACTCAGACTAAAACTAATTACAGAACAGATTTCTGTACTTGGTGAGAGAAGGGTGGAGCTGGACCAGGACTGACTTTCTTGAGGACTGGGAGGGCCAGGCGGGGTGGGGTAGGGGGGCGTGTATCGTATTCTTTCTTCTTCCTCCTCCTCTTTCAAGGAGGGGGATGGAGTTGGCCTGCAAGTCTTTTCTTTTTTCAACATTTTCTTCACACACTGGCATTGTGCATTTATTCTGAAAAAAGGACTAATTTCCACAAAAAGATTTTGGGAGGCATGGGAGATTCAGCAGTGTGCAAAGCAGATAGGAAATTTGCCTTCATGAAATTTTTGAGGTGGAGACAGACAAAATAAATTAAAAATAAATCAATAAAGACATGGTTGGACTAGTCATGAAGTCTCAGTGTGGCCACGAAGGGATGGATTTGGGCAAGGTGGTGAGTTGGACTTGATTTGGTGGGGGAGGCCCCTTGAAGTGAACAGTGTTTATCTAAGACCTGGGGTGGAGCAGGCTTTAGGTTAGATTGTTTGCATAAACAACCAAAGTGACAACATATTCTGGTCTCTGGGTTCTGTCATGAAGCGCTGTTGCAGACAAAGCCGTTTTTTTGCTTAGGTTCTATGTTCGTGTGTGCGTGTGTGGTTGGGGTTTGGGGGCAGAGCTGCTAAAGCCCCTGTCACCCACTTTTGGACCATGCTCCAAACTAAGCATGGCATGTGCAGAGGCCCTGGAATCAGGGGTATGGCCTCTTCAGGCTTCCCAGGTGGCGCTAGTGATGAAGAACCTGCTTGCCAACACAGAAGACCTAAGAGACATGGGTTCGATCCCTGGGTTGGGAAGCTCCTCTGCAGAAGGCCATGGCAACCCACTCCAGTATTCTTGCCTGGAGAATCCCCAAGGACAGAGGAACCTGGCGGGCTACAATCCATGGGGTGTCAAAGAGTCGACGTGACTGAAGCGACTTAGCAAGCACGCACACACGCACGCATGGCCCCTTAAGAATGGACAAGAGGCCAAGGTTGCTGGGCCAGGGGGGCCACATGGAGCGTGGGGCAGCAGAAGACCAGAGAAGCAGCTGGATGGGGGTGTTTTACAGGGCCTTGGATTAGCCCAACAAAAATAGGGTGCGGGTGGAGGATACACAGGGGCGACCTGATTTGACTTGCATTTAAAAAAAGAAAAAAAGGGATTACTGGCTGTTGTGTGAGTCATAGATTAGAACAGACTGGAGGAAATGAGCAGACCTGCTGGGAACCTGCTCTTAACAATCCAGACAAGAGGGTGATGGTACATTAGGCTAGGATGGGAAGTGGTAGTTTCAGTGGTGGAGACGGTGAGAAGTGGCTGGAAATGGTTCGGAAACTGCAACTTGAAGTCCATTTCTGTTCATGGAGGGATCTTTAGCTTCAGTAGAGGGAAGCTGGGCCCCTGGGTTTTTGGACTATGAAGGCTAGATAGGATTTTTTTTTTTTTTAATCCTTGCTCCCTGCATGTCTGGCACTGCCCTAGGCACTAGGGATACATCAAGAACAAAACAAACAAAACACCCAGTCTCCATGGGGTAATGAAACAAAAAAATTTGGAATTCAATATGTTAGCGAATGATAAGTGTTACAGTGAATTGTAAAGCAGAAAAGGGGACAGGGAGTACTGGATGGGAGGGTGGGGTGGTTTCAACTCTAAATTGGCTAAAGATTTGAAGAACTGAGCCCTTAGATAAATCCTGTAGCTGGAGGAAGCAGCAAGTGCAAAGACCCTGGTGTAGGCATGTGCTCAGGTTAGTCAAAGAAAAGTAGCTGGAGCTGAGAAAGTAAGAGGAATATGAGTTGGCATAGGGTTATAGGCCACTATAAGGACTTCGACTTTTTCCTCCCGGTGGAAAGGGGAGCCACTGGAAGATTGTGAATCTAGGGGTCACCTGATGCAAAGTGACCATCAGTCAAGATGGTAAAACACTGCAGATGAAGATTTGGGAGCTGGAGAGTCTGGAGTTCGGTTTTAGACATATTGAGTTTGAGATGACCATTAGACATCCAAATGAAGACTGAGCCCCTAGAGCAACTGGACCTATGAATCTGGAACTCAGATGAGAGCTTCCAGGGTAGATGTATTCATCTGGGAGCCTATGTGTGTGTCTGTTTCAAGTAAATAGACTGGGATATCAACAAGTATGTGAGTGTAGATAGAGAAAACACATCTAAGACTGAGCTTGGGACACTCCAAATTAAGGGCAGATGAGAACAGCCAGTGAGGAAGAAAAAAAAATGAATAAAACACAAAACAGGAGAACACAGTATCCAGGAAACTAAGTAAAGGTGATATTTCAAGAAAATAGAGGTTATCCGCTGCATCAAACCTGTTTAAAGTTCAAGTAAGCTGAGGATTATCGACTTTAGTAACATGAAGGTCATCGGTGAGGAGTTCTGTGGCAATTCAGCTCAAAATTATCTGGCGTTCAACTAAAAAAAAAGTTAGAATGCATTGTGAAATGCATGAGCTAGGGTATCCCTCGGGGTCCAGTGGTTAAGAATCTGCCTGCCGACACAGGGGACACAAGTTTGACCCCTGGGCTGGGAAGACTGCACATGCCCTGGGGCCACTAAGCCTGTGCGCACGACTGTTAAAGGCCATACGCTCTAGAGCCGCGGCCCGCAACAAAAGAAGCCGCGGCAGGAAGAGGCCTGTGCACCATAGCGAAAAGTAGCCCCAACTTGCCACAACTAGACAAAGCCCGAGTGTAGCAACAAAGACCCAGCACAGCCAAAAATTAAAAAAAAAAAAAGAAAAACTTAAAAAAATAAAAGACTTAAAAGAAATATTCAGAAACATCCAACATAAAAAAAAAAAAAAGAGTGAGCTACAAGGACATCTTGTGCAGAACTAAGCCTTTGCGCACGACTGTTAAAGGCCATACGCTCTAGAGCCGCGGCCCGCAACAAGAGAAGCCGCGGCAGGAAGAGGCCTGTGCACCATAGCGAAAAGTAGCCCCAACTTGCCACAACTAGACAAAGCCCGAGTGTAGCAACAAAGACCCAGCACAGCCAAAAATTAAAAAAAAAAAAAGAAAAACTTAAAAAAATAAAAGACTTAAAAGAAATATTCAGAAACATCCAACATAAAAAAAAAAAAAAGAGTGAGCTACAAGGACATCTTGTGCAGCACAGGGAACATAGTCAATATTTCATAATAACTTAAAATTGAGTGTCATCTATAAAAATTTTGAATTGTAAAAATAAAAATTCTGAGTAACCCTATAACTATTTAAAAAGTTGAACCTCAAAAAGAAAACTCCTGGTCCAAACAGCTTCAGCAGCACGTTTAAGAATAAAACTGCATCCATCTTGCACAGATTCCGTCATACTGTAGATAAAAGGGAACATTCCTACCCATTTTATGAGGCTAGCACAAGTCTGATTTCAAAATCTGTCAAGCACATTATAGGTATACCTTGGAGATATTGCAAATTTGGTTCCAGACCACCACAAAAAGCAAATACTATTACAATAAAGGGGTAACACAAGGGGAATTTCCCTGGCAGTCCAGAGGTTAGGACTCCACACTCTCAATGCTGAGGGTCCAAGTTTAATCGCTGGTCAGGGAACTAAGATCCCACAAATTGTGGGTGGGGCCAGAAAATAAACAGGGTGGCAGGGGAGTAACATGAGTGTCCTGGTTTCCGCACGCATAAGAGTTATGTTTAAGTTATGCTGTGTTTATGCTAAGTGTGCATTACTGTCATATCTAAAAAAAACAGCAATGTCGAGGGATTTCCTTGGTGGTCCAGTGGTTAAGACCCCATGTTCCCAATGCAGGGGGCCCAGGTCAATCCCTGATCAGGGAATTAGATCCCACATGCTGCCAAACTTGGAAGAAAAGCTATGACCAACCTAGACAGCATATTAAAAAATAGAGACATTACTTTGCCAACAAAGGTCTGTCTAGTCAAAGCTATGGTTTTTCCAGTGGTCATGTATGGATGTGAGAGTTGGAGTATAAAGAAAGCTGAGCACCGAAGAATTGATGCTTTTGAACTGTGGTGTTGGAGAAGACTCTTGAGAGTCCCTTGGACTGCAAAGAGATCCAACCAGTCCATCCTAAAGGAGATCAGTCCTGAATACTCATTGGAAGGACTGATGCTGAAGCTGAAACTCCACTACTTTGGCCACCTGATGCGAAGAGCTGACTCATTTGAAAAGACCCTGATGCTGGGAAAGATTGAATGTGGAGAAGAGGACAACAGAGGATGGGATGGTTGGATGGCATCACCGACTCAATGGACATAAGTTTGAGTAAAGTCTGGGAATTGGTGATGGACAGGGAGGCCTGGCGTGCTGCGGTCCATGGGGTTGCAAAGAGTCA
Source organism: Aepyceros melampus (assembly GCA_006408695.1). Classification (NCBI taxonomy): domain Eukaryota; kingdom Metazoa; phylum Chordata; class Mammalia; order Artiodactyla; family Bovidae; genus Aepyceros; species Aepyceros melampus. Next base: position 308,123 of record SJXQ01006410.1, read on the forward strand.
GACACAACTGAGCGACTGAACTGAACTGATGCCACAACTGAGTTCTCATTCTGCATGCCACAATGAAGATCAAAGATCCTGCGTGACACAACTAAGATCTGGCACAGCCAAATAAATAAATGAATTTTTTAAGCTAAAAAAAGAGTCTATACCTTAATTTATAGTACTTTATTGCTAAAAATAAAAAAGGAAGTAGAATGAACCCTTTAAATAGACAAACATAACTTTTTAAAAGCAGCAAAGAGCTAATAGCATAGAGGGAATTGGTGATGGACAGGGAGGCCTGGCGTGCTGCGGTCCATGGGGTTGCAAAGAGTCAGACACAACTGAGCGACTGAACTGAACTGATGCCACAACTGAGTTCTCATTCTGCATGCCACAATGAAGATCAAAGATCCTGCGTGACACAACTAAGATCTGGCACAGCCAAATAAATAAATGAATTTTTTAAGCTAAAAAAAGAGTCTATACCTTAATTTATAGTACTTTATTGCTAAAAATAAAAAAGGAAGTAGAATGAACCCTTTAAATAGACAAACATAACTTTTTAAAAGCAGCAAAGAGCTAATAGCATAGCAAGGAATTACCTGACCAAGCCTCAGGAGCAAATAGGACTCAAAGAGTCCAGCAAAAGGCAAACTTTTATGTGAGTGGATGAGTGGGGTGTGGCTGAAATGCACTTTTAGGGGTCTTGTGAGGTTAAGGGGACAAAAGTTTGAGTTCAGGAATCACTAAGAATGGAGACCCAGATAAATTACACACACATCTTCAGCTGAGCCCTTAATGGATTACAATCTTGGAGTAAGGGTAAAGCTAAGGTGTATCACATACAATTGAAAATTACCATCAAGTAGTCTGGGTGGCCCAGGCAATCTTGAGGCTAGGAATTGGACTAAGGTGGTTTCAGACTGCTAGTGTCCTGTGAATTTGATAGAAAGAAACAAAAATCTTATGTGGAGGATGACAACATCATCTTAGCTCCCAAATTATTTCTACTGTACAAAAAACTTGTCAAATGCAATGTCCAGGATTCTGTCAACAATAACCTGGCATACAGGGAGAAAAAGCACGAGAAAGAGAAAGCAGAAACAACAGCAAGAATAGACCACAGGCAATCTGTTAATACCTCTGGGACTTCACCCATCACACTGTGTTGTTATTATTTATCTTTCTTTCTCAGTGGGGATATTTCCTGGTTTCTCCCCAGCAATTATTCCATTCTTTTCCCTTCCCTACACTCTTGACGTCAGTTCTGGTTATACTGTGATACTGGAGAGGTTGACCCTCTCACCAGCTGTAGGAGTAGGGCATATGAACTATCCACGGAATCCCTCTTCCCGTCCGCAGGATTGACTCAGGGGTGAGCACGCAAACTAAGAGAGTCCGGTGGGTGAATCCCAGCCTGTCTGGGAGAGAATGCTGATATACAGACTCTACTCTTGAATAGAGAAGCATGCCCCTCTAAGAGCTGCTGGCTGCAACATTGAGAGTAGCTAGCTCCAGGTTGAAATCAATGCTGTGGAAGATCAACCTAGAAAGAAATCAGATCTTGAGTAACATTGTGAAGCTACTAGATCAAGGTTCACCTGTAGCTAGACCTGCTTCTAGAGCAGCACTGACCAATAGAAATATAATGCAAGTCACCTGTGAAAATTTTCTAGTGGCCACATCTAAAAAGTAAGAAGACTTCCCTGGAGCTCCAGTGGTTAAGACTCTATGCTCTCAATGCAGGGGGCCCCAGTTTGATGCCTGGTTGGGGAACTAAAACACTACAAGCCACATGGCACTGCCAAAAAAAAAGAAAAAGGTGAAATTCATTTTAGTAATATAGTTTATTTAACTTAATATATCCAAATACTATCATTTAATATATGTAATAATGTAAATAATTACTAATAACTAGCTTATATTCTGTTATTCATGCTAAGTCCATGAAATCTAGTGTGTATTACGCTAAACAACACATCTCAATTCAGACTAGGTATATTTCAAGTGCTGAATAGTCTTGTAGCTGGGGACCATCAAAGAGCTCTAGAATTTTCCTTTATTGAATCAATATATATCCTTAGAGCAAGGTTTAACTGCTTTGTGCATGCATGCTTGCTAAAGTCGTTTCAGTCGTGTCCAACTCTTTGTGACCCTATGGGCTGTAGCCTGCCACGCCTCTCTGTCCATGGGACTCTCCAAGCAAGAATACTGGAGTGAGTAGTCATGCCCTCCTCCAAGGATCTTCCCAACCCACGGATTGAACCCATGTCTTTTATGTCTCCTGCATTGGCAGGCGGGTTCTTTACCACTAGCACCACCTGGGAAGTCCTTAACTGCTTTGCTGATGTATAATTTATATACCATTAAATTCACCCACTGTAAATGTACGGTTCTAGGCTTTTTAACAGAACAAAAGTTGTGCAACCACCACCAGCCTGCAGTTTTAGAACATCGCCATCAACCACAGAATTTCCCTTGTGCCCCTTTGGTGTCACTCTCTGCTCCCATCCACAGCCCCAGGCTGCTCTACTTTCTTTCTGTACATTTGCCTTTTCTGGAATTTCATATAAAGGGAATCAAGTAATATGTAGGGTTTTGCCTCTGGCTTCTTTAACTTAATGTATTTTGTGTTTTTGAGGTTCCTCCATGTTTTAGCATAATTCAGTACATTTCTTTCTATTGCTCAATAATATTCTAATGTATGGACATCCATTGTGTTTATCCATTCACCAGCTGATGGACATTAGGAATGTTTCCACCTGTGGGTGATTATGACTAAAGCAGCTAGGAACATTCTCGTCCAAGCCTTTTTATGGGTGTGTTTCTGTTTCTCTTGATAGAGTCTTAGGAGTGGAATTCCTGGGTCATATGCTAAGTTTATATTTAATCTCTTAAGAAACTGCCAAACTTCTTTCTTTCTGGCCTCACCTGGTAGCTTTCCCCAGGGTCTTATTTCCCTGACCAGGGATTGAACCAGGGCCCTCAGCACTGACAGCATGGAGTCCTAACTACTGCACCACCAGGGAATTCCCAAAACTCAGTCTTTCAAAGCACATAATTCAATGTCTTACGACTATCACCACTAATTCCACAACATTTCCACCACTCTAAAAAGAAAATCTACACCCGTTAAGTGGCCATTCCCCATGCCTTCCTTCCTTTCCCAGCTCCTTGGAAGTCTACTTTCTGTCTTTAAGAATTTTCCTATTCTGGACATTTTATAGAAATGGAGTTACGTAACATGTGGCATTTTGCATTGGCCTCTTCCATTGAATGAAGCGTGTTCAAGTGTTATCCATGCTTGGCGTGTATCAGCACTTTATTCCTCTTGTTTCTTGTTTACTGGCTCAGCCGTGCCTGACTCCCTGCAATCCCATGGACTGTAAGCCACCACGCTCTTCTGTCCAGGGGGTTTCCCAGGCAAGAATACCAGAGTAGGTAGCCATTTCCTCCTCAAGGGGATCTTCCTGACACAAAAATCAAACCCAGGTCTCCTGCATCGTAGGTGGATTCTTTACCAGGAGCTCCTGGGGAAGCCAAGCCACTTCATTCCTTATTAAGGTAAATAACATCCCACGGATAGATGCTGTTGTTCAGCCACTAAGTCGTGTCTGACTCTTTGCGACCTCATGGACTGCAGCACACTCCAGGCATCCCTGTCCTTCACTGTCTCCCGGAGTTTGCTCAGATTCATGTCCATTGAGTGGGTATACCATATTTCATTTATTCATATCCATTAGTTGATGGACATTTGGGTAATTTCTACTTTGTGGCTCCTATGAATAATGTTGCTATGAATATTTCTGTACAAGTGTTTGTATGGACATATGCTTTTAGTTCTCTCAAGTATATGCCCAGGAGTGAAACTGCTGGGTTATAGGCTTCCCTGGTGGCTCAGATGGTAAAGAATCTGACTTCAATGTAGGAGACCAGAATGGGTAGGGAAGATCCCCTGGAGAAGGGAATGGCTACCCAGTCCAGTATTTTTGCTTGGAGAATTCCATGGACAGAGAAGTCTGGCGGGCTACAGCTCATAGGGTCACAAAAATTGGGACACAGCTGAGCAACTAACTAACACTTTCACTCTTTTCATGCTAAGCCCACGTTTAACTTTTTGAGGAACTGCCAAAATGTTGCACTGTTTCACATTCCCATCAACCATGTATTGGGGCTCCAATTTCTCCATATCTTTGCCAACACTTGTTAACATCTGTCTTTTTTCCTTTTTACAGGCAACTGGTAATTCTTTTTTCATTGTGATAAAATAATTACATAGCTTAAATTTACCATTTTAGCAATTTTAAGTGTATAGTTCAGTAGCGTAAAGTACATTCACATTCACATTGTTATGCAACATTTATCAACACCATTCATCTCCAGAAATTTTTCATCATCCCAATCTGGAACTCCATATCTGTTAACTCCCATTTCCCTTCTCCCCCCAGTCTCTGGAAACCACCATTATACTTTTTGTCCCTATGAATTTGGCTACTTTAGATATTTCTTATGACTGGAATCATGAAATATTTATTCTTTTGTGACTTGTTTGTTTCACTTAGCATAATGTCCTCAAGTTTCTTCCACATTGTTGTATGTGTCAGAATTCCCTTCCTTTTTAAGGAGGAATGATAGCCCATTGTATAGCTATATCACTTTTGTTTATCTATTCATAAATCTGGATGGACATTTGTGTTGCTTCCATTTTTTGGCTGTTGAGAATACTGCTGCTATGAATGTGGTGCTTTCAGTTTAGGGTATATACCCAGAAATGGAATTGCTGGATGGTATTTCTGTTTAACTTTTTGAGGCTTAGAGCCACTTCTATAGGACAGGGGCCACTACTTAAGGACCCTTGGCCCTTGAAGTTCCTACCTTACCTTTGATTGGTCTGTTTACCTTTTAGAGGGTTTTCCCTTTGTGTGGAAACCATGACTCAACCATGTTTTGAAGTCATTTTATTTACAACGTACTTTCACTGTTCGGAAAAGAAAATAAGGAAGTCTCCTTTAAGGATTCATAAGGATTAATGGAGAGAAGCACCGAACAGCAACAACAGCTCAGGGCGGGGGTTACTCACCGATGCATTCGGCTGACTTTGCTCTTCAGCCAAACTTTTTCTCCTGATCGAAGGCTGCATAGGATGGGGCAGGCTCAGAGCTCTCATCCAAGCTCTGGCTGAGCCAGAAAAGTGGGCTCTGGTTAAAAGCTATAAAAAAGGTAAAAAAATAAAAAAATAAAAGTACGTGCCTTTTACCTTGGGTACTCCCAATCAATGCCTTCCTCTTTCTGCAAGTATGGGAAGGGTTTGGTGGAGTGGATAATATTGTACTTTTGTCAGTATATTGTGGTGGTAAGGAGAAGAAGAGTGAGAAGTTAAAAAATTATATGTGGTAGTAATAGTGATACAAATAATAATAGCTACCATTAATATAACAACCACTGCAAAATGTCTTTGAGGAGCAATGTTGCCCCCCATGAGGACCACTGAGTTACTGCGACCAACTGCCCTGGTTGGCCTGAGAAGAGGATGGTTTCCTAGGACAGCAGATTTTCAGTGCTAAAACAGAGAGTCTTAGGCAAACTGGGGTGGTGATTCATCCAAAGGCTAGTCTCCCGCTTCCTAGTTGTGCAACCCTGGGCTGGTTCCTTTACTTCTCTAGCTTGTTTCCCTAGAGATAATATCCTCAGAGACAATCATATCTAACTCACACATTTGTTTTGAGGATAAAATAAAATCTACGCATAAAGCATTAAGCCCAGTATATATTACCTAAATAATTTTTTTTTTATTTTTTTGCTGCTGAAAGATCCAATAGCTTTATTTTTAGTTGGAGCATAATTGCTTTTCAACATTGTGTTTGTTTCTGCTATACAACAATGTGAATCAGCTATTTGTACACATATATCCCCGCCCTCTGAAGCCTCCCTTCCACTCCTAAATTCTTATCTAATTTAATCTTGTAAGATTTGTTTGTTGTTTTGGGGAACAATTTTTATTTGTTTAAATGTAGTCCATTTACATTCACAAATTTATATAATAAAAGCCAAAGATACAGTGAGACTGAAAAAACCCCTTAAAATCAAGGCCAATAGATTTCTAAAAATGTGCATTCCTGGGGCCTGGATTAAGAAGGTGGGGTCATGGTTTACTTGACAAGCTGAGCCCTGGGTGCAAATGGCTCCTCCTTCCCTGTTTAGAGTAGCTTCTAAATTAGATGATTTTATTACGTTCATTTTACACAATTGGAAACAGAGTAAAAAGCACAAAGTCTCCCAGCGCCCTTGTCAGCTTTTCTGGCACTAGCTGCTAGCCATCCTAATTTGCTAGAGGACCATGAGGAAGAGTTAGAAATTACAAGCTTGGATAGCATAGCCCAGCTGCTTGCCTAGCATCCTAGAACCAAGGGAGCCTTTAGGAGTTGGGTCTAACCTCTGGCTTTACAAATGGAACCATGAGGCCCAGAGCTGGAACTGCTGTCCCCAGCATCCAGCTACTGGAGAAGAACCCAAGTCACCCCACTCCCAACGAGGGGTCCCCTCTAACATTGGTCAGGACCAGACAGACTGTGGTCCCTGGACAGCTCACTAGACCTAGGGACACAGGCCTGCAATGGGCAAGAATGAATTTAGACAACGTCCTCAAGTCTGTATTTCCAAATGGGCTTGTTTCCCTACATGAAGTTGTGTGGTTTTTCTGTGGAGACCAGCACTGACTCAGGTGATCTGTCTGCCTGCGGGAGTCTGAAACAGGAAAGAGAAGGCTTCAGCGCACCTGCGTGTCGAGGTCCACAGTGAGTCCAGATACTGAAAACACCAGTCTCTTCCCTCACCTTAAGATACAAAGCAAAGCTGCTCTGGCAGGAAAACCCAGAATGGCCTACTAGAAGTGAATTTCCCTCTATAGCACAAATTCTGTAAGATGGTGAAATGCTTGGCCTGGCCTGCAGGACAGGGATGGGAACTCAGCCCGGAGGCGGCTTATCGGAAGCTCATCTGGGCTGTGCACGATCAAGAGTGCTTCCTTGAGCAGGGAGGCCTCCACTTCACCGTCATCCCAACCTGGCCTCTGGCCTTTATATTTACTTCTTTGGGGTTTACTAGCTCTGGCACCTCGAGGCAGATTGCTCCTTTTATTTCTTATTTTTATTTTTTGCACAAATGTATGCATCTATTTATTTCGGTTGTGCTGCATGGCATGATTCCACCACCAGGGCCCCAGCCGTGAAAGTGCCGAGCCCTAACCTCTGAACTACCAGGGAATTTACCAGATTGCTCTTTTTAAAATGCAAATCAGGTCTTGTGGGCCTCCTGTGCTCACAACCCACCCAGTGTTTACCTGTGCAGCCAACCTGCATCCCATCCTTCACATACCCCCTTTTGTTTCTCCTCTAGACACTGGTCCAGCCATATTTGAGCTTTTTCAAGTTGCTTAGAGGTGCTACTCTCTTCTCTTCTCTCTTCCCTGTTAACCTTTCCTCATCCCTGTTGCTTAGTGTTATGCTGGATGCTGTCACAAATCTCAAACTTTTCAGCACTTAACACAAAAAGTGGTTTTCAAATTCTCATGAAAAGCTAAACATCTGGTTTTCCTAGATGTTGGGTGATCGGGTTGGGGGCGGGGTTGCCATTTTCCATGTGTGGCTTCCAAGATTGCCCTGGGCATTGACACCGCTGTGAGCACAGTGGGAAAGAGCATTGGATGAGCACATGAAGAGGTTTTATGGATCAGCACACGTCATTTCTGCTCAGGTTTCACTGACTAGAACTCAGCCACGTGGCCACAGTTAGCTGCAAGCGAGTCTGGAAAACACATTCTAGCTGTATTCCCGGGGAAGAAGGAATGGGTTTTTGTGAACATGTTGCAACACCATCCTTGAGGCATCAGTCTGGGTCACTTTTGTAGAAAGTAATTCCTAACTCATTGAGTGGGTTGAGTGGCTCCTTGATTGAACCATCACACTTGGTACTCAATCCTTTTATGACCCATGTTTAAGGTAGGGTATAATAATTGTTTATTTATACATTTTCTGCATTAGACCCTGCATTAGTTTCCTATTGTTTCTTAACAAATTACCATAAATTTAGAAGCTTAAAACAACACACACTTATTATCTTACTGTCTAGAGGTCAGGAGCCTGAAGTGGGTCTTACTGGGTTAAAGTCAACATGTCAGCAGGGCTGTGTTCCTTTCTGGAGGTTGAAGGGGAGGAACTGTCTCCTCTTCTTTTCCAGCTTCTAGGGGCTGCCTACATTCCTTGGCCCATGGCCCCTTCCATCTTCAAAGCAATCACAGCATTCTACCTCTAATTCTACCATCACATCTTCTCTGATTCGCCTGCTTCCCTCTCCTTAAAAAAAAATTTTTTTTCATTTATGGTAGCATGGACCATATGGGCATGGACATTCTCTAGTTGCAGTGAGCAGGGGCTACTCTCTAGGTAAAGTGGTCAGGCTTCACGCTACAGTGGCTTCTCTTGTTATGGAGCACAAGCTCTAGGGCACTTGAGTTCAGTAGTTTTGGCTCATGTGCTTAGTAGCCCCATGGCATGTAGAATCTTTCTGGACCAGGGATCAAACCCATGTCCCCTGCATTGGCAGGCAGATTCTTGGTCTAACCACTGGACCACCAGGGAAGTCCTGTCTCCCTCTTGTGATTACATTGGGCCCATCTGGACAATCCAGGATAAACTGCCCAACTCAAAAGTCCCTTAATCCCATCTGCAGAGTCCCTTTTGCCACGTAAGATAACATATTCACAGGCTCCAGAGCTCAGACCGTGGACATTTTTGTAGGGCCGTTATTTTTCCCACCATAGACTGTTAGGCTCTGTAAGGACACTATGCAGGTACCCTTCGATGTGCCGGGTGATGGAATGAAGGGAAGTCACAGCCTCTCAAGCTGAACTCCAGGCTGCGGTGACACTGCCAGGATCTCCCTCACCCCACTCCCTGCTGGTCTGTCACACAATCAGCAGCCCAACCATCATCTTTCCTACTTCCCCATATGTGATTTACAGAGAATGTATAGGGCACGTCTTTCATGTCCCAAGGCAAATTTTTGAACATTAACTTTTTATTGTGGTATAATATAATTGTGTGTGCGTACATGCTCAGTTGCTCAGTTGTGTCCAACTCTTTGTAACCCTAAGGACTGTATCCAGCCGGGCTCCTCTGTCCATGGGATTTTCCAGGCAAGAATACTGGAATGGGTTACCATTTCCTTCTCCAGGGGGTTTTCCCAACCCAGGGATCAAACCTTGGCCTCCTGTGTCTCCTGCATTGTAGGTAGATTCTTTATTGCTGAGCCATCAGCGAAGCCCCATAATATAATTCATTTAAAAAGTCCACTGGGTTTCTTTTTTGCCCCTACAACATGGCATGTGGGAATCTAGCTCCCCTACCAAGACTGAACCCGTGGCCCCTGCAGTGGAAACTCAGAGTCTTAATAACTGGACCACCAGGGAAGCCCCTGTCCATTGAATTTTGACAAATATATATATACCCATGCAACCACCACCATAATTAATATATGGTATGTGTGTTTACAGTTTGTTTTGCTGTTTTGGTGTACAGTTCTAAGTTTTAAGATCTGTGCAGATGTGTGTAACCATTACTGCAATCAGGACATTGAGCAGTTCCATCGGCCCTCCAAATTCCCCTGTGTTCGCTTTTGTAGTTATAGCCTTCCCTCTACCAACTTAGCCTTTGGCAATCACTGATCTGCTATCTGATCCTGTGGTTTTGCCCAAGGCAATTTCTAATCATGATTACCTAGGTAGACATTTTGTTAAAAATAATTGCAACCTACGCCAACCTATGCCCTTAGCACAAAGAAGAGGGAATGGAAAAGATGACTGAAGATCTTCATCAGGACTACCGCGGTCCCCTGGCTGCCGCTGGACTAGTCTTTGCTTGCTTGCCAAAGGAAGACAATGACCCAGTTTACCTCAGTCAGAAAATCACACAGCAGGAGTGAGGGAATCAGCTGATTTGGCATTTTCAATGGACTTCAAAGTTGAAAAAGATCTGTGGCCTGCACTGGAAGGATGGTGAAGATGCGATGACTTCACATCTGCTAGTAGGTTGCAGTTACAATTACAGAGAGAGAACTAGATCAAATACCAGATACAAGATAGAATTTGTCTCATTGAGGTGATAGGCACATAAAATTAGCTATTTCGAAGTATACAGTTCAGTGACATTGAATATACCCACAGAGTTGTGCAACTGCCACTATCAAGTTCCAAAATCTTTTCAACACTCCAAAAGGAAACCTCGCTCCCTTTAGCAGTCTTCCCCCACCCCCGCTATTCTCGCTCCCCAGGCCTAAGCAACCACCAACCTGCTTTCTGCCTCTGTAGGTTTACCTCTTCTGGATATTTCCTGTAAGTGGAATACACGACCTTGTGTCTCGGCTTCTCTCACTTCCTGTGATGTTTTTGAGCATGATGTAGCACATCACCACTTCCTTTCTTCTTATGGCTGAGTAATATTCCATTGTGTGGCTACACTGTTTATCTAGTCATCCATTAATGGACCACAGCACAGAACTTGCCTTTTTTAGGCTTAAACATCTCTAAGACTATTTCTGCTTCTCAGAGCTTCATTCCAATATCACCACCAGGGTCATGCGATGAGTTTTCCCATACATATTCTTATGTAATATAACAATTTTGTTAAGAAGGGATCACCCTCCGTTTTACAGATTCAGAATCTGAGGGACTGAAGGATGAAGTGGCTGGATGCAGGTGGGATTCCAAGCCTATAGTCTCTCTCTCTTCATCCCTGCTGGCATCTCTGAGTGCAGACGACTGAAAACAAAGTCCATGTGGAAAGCAAACTCCTTGTGAAGAATTTCAATGCAGTCTAAACAAATGCAGAAAATCCTTGAATTCTGTGTCCTTCCGCGGGTGATGCTGAATACCCTCCATGTCTGTTTCCAGGCAGACGGCCAGCGTGCCAGGCACACAGCTCTCATCGTTTCCCTTTCTGATACCCTCTCATTACTTTTAATTGCATCTGAGTCTCTCTAGCATCTTGTATTTTGATTCCTAATCCAAGGCATTTCTCTGCCTCCCACTGGTCCAGCACTGCACTTTCCTCTCTCAGAGCTCTCCAGAGAAGTGCCCCCAGGAAAATGGAGTTGGTCTCCAGTAATGAATTCCTCTCTATAATGAATAGTATAATATCCGAGTCCCCGCATATTTACATAGCAATCTCCACACAAAAGCAACATTACAAAGGGAAGATTTTTAAAAGAATGCCATCTCAGCTCTATTTCCTATAGTACTAAGAGCACTGTGGGAATTACCCTGACAAGAAGACAAAAAACGACTTCCAGGGATGCTGGGTTAGAGACAATAGCTACACCAACCCCATTAATGTTTAAAGTCAATGGAGCATAAAACTGCTTTTCTCTACTTACAGGCAGGCACATCTTACAGAGAGGAGAGGAAAAAAATTACCATTTAACTCTGCTGAAATCCATAAGACCTCCCCTAATTTTCATTCCCCTTGAAATTCTCTCTAGTAAGTGTCATCAGAATGAAAATGAGACTCCTCTTTCTCTGGGGGCAACGGCTTTCAGTTCACATCCATAAAGCAAGTGGAGAGCCCTCCACAGAGACGCAGGAGGAAGTCTGCACGTCGGGAAAGGATCTGCCACCAAAACCTGCAGAACTAGTTGTGGGGTCACCCCGTGGGATCTGGAAGGCTTTGGACTGACTTCAAGCAATCCCAGGTCCCATAAGCAGATTTCAGGGACCAGTCAAGTTCAAGGAAGTAATGCCTTGGGGGTACATTTTACTTAGTGGGCTGCAAGGGGGGAAATTTAACGTGAATGTATTAGCTGTTACCCTGAGGGAATGGCTGGAGTTAAGCCAGACCTCTGTTAGTAAACCACTGGACCTAATCCCACATTACTTTGGTAATGCCTGACAAAGCCTGTTCTCATTATCTCATTTGATCCTGAAAGCAATCCTCAGGGGGAGGCAGGGCCAGGATTATTTTTTTCCATTTTACAAGTGTTTTCACTTGTAAACTGATTTGCCAGAAGCCACACACCCAGACGTGGCAGGAATGAGACAGGAATCTGCTTCGGTCTTTGTACAACCTGTTCAGATCTTTTTTTCAATTGATCATAATATTCCCAGTCACACCCAGACCTTACAGCCTTCGGCTAACCCAGCAGCTGGGAGCTCACCAGGGAAGGGCTTGTGTCTATAGTACCCAAACACCTCTCGCCCAGTGAAGAAATATAGCCCTGCCAGTATTCCGCTGTGCCTGCAGCCTCGGGGTGGGAGGGTGTGACATCATATTATCTCCCTGCACTATTGACCAAAATTAATCCAGTTGGATTTGAAGAAAGTCAAGACACTAGGAAAATCTCAGGAAAATAGAACTGAATATTTAATAACTTTCTGAAGGCCAGACTCTAAATTTAGCATTGTATTAAAATTTCATAGGAAGGGACTTTATATAGATACGACTATTTTAAAAGTTTAAGTTTTAGTGAAAAATAAAAAACTGCACAGGGCCAACAAAAACGGAAGAAAGAGTCACAGCAAAATATGAAAGAGAAGAGTTAGTTTCTGGTATGTAGAGGAGTTATGCAAATACAAAAAAAAAAAAAAACTCAATAGGAAAAACTTATGAAACAACTATTCCCCCAAGAAGAAGTACATTGGTTAATAAACATTTAGAAAACTCCTCTACCTAAGTAAGATCAAATAAATACGGAAATGAGTTATCCGCATCACTTACAAAACCAGAAAAAAAAGTAACCGTAATACTCAAGTACTCATGAAGGCATAGTGAATACCATATGTTTACACATGAATGACGGGAGAATAAATTTACCCAGATGTTGGAAGGAAAGCAATTTGGTACATTTATCAGAAACTTAAAATATCCATATCCTTTGACCTGAATTTCCATTCCTGGCAATATGTTCTTAGGAAAGAATCAACACGGAAAAAATTTCTGCGCACAAAAAATTAATCACATACTTATTTACAACGGCGAAAGAAGGTAAACAGCAAACGTTAAAAGAGCTGTTTAATAATTCATGGCACAGTCATTTAATGGAAACTTACGTAATCATTAAATGTTCTCAAAGCGCAAGCAATAACACGAACACCACTTATGGTGTAATGCTAGTGGGAAAGTGAATAACGTTGTATACGAATGGCTGTTTGCATAACATTTTTAATAGAAAAAGGCTGGAAAAGAAAAATTCTGATATGTAAATCATGTTTGAGTTCTTTGATTAGAGTTTTTTTCCATTGCCCTATATTTCTATTTAAATTTTTTTTTTTTTTTTTTTTAATGAACAAAGTCAGCTCTTCTTTAGCCAAACGGTGGCGCGTCCTTCTCTCGCGCTGGGCCTGAGGGCCGGAAGCCTGGGCGGAGGGGGTAAGCTCACAGAGCCCACCCCAGGTCGATCAGGCCCGCCACGGCGGCGTCGCCCCCTCCAGCCCAATTTCCCCAGCCCCACCCTTTCCGAGCCGGCCGCGCGCAGGGCCCGCCCCTCCCCCACCACTCCGGGCTCGGGTGACTGCGGGTGCGCGGGGCTAGAGCAGGGCCGGCCCTAGCCGTGCTGACACGTGGGGAGGGAGGACGCGTCCGAGGAGGAGGGCTTGGGTATGTGGGTGGGTGTGTCCATGAGTGGGAGAATCCAATACAGGCCTCCTCAAGAGTCTTCATTTTCTTGTGCTGCTGCTCGGGCCGGGGAAGCACGAAGTTCTCCCCACTCCCGGAATCTCCTCCTAGGCAGACACCGAGCGCAGACACAACAAGGCTCCGGCTGCGTCCCTGCCCTTCCCGCGACTGCCCGCGCCGCGCCGCCTCCTCGCGTGTCCCCCCCTCCCCGGCGCGGTGGTAGGGCCCGGCGGCGACGTCACCCATTGTTTACAAATCAACCCGAGCCGGTAGGATTCCGGCTCCCGCGGCTGCAGGCGCGCGGCGCGAGTGCCTGGCGGGCTCCGGTTACCTCCTCGGCCTCGGCTTTGGCTTCAGCACCGCGCCCGGCTCCGCCGCGGCCCGTCGAGCCCCCGGGACAGCCGAGCCGCCAGCGACTCCCGCACAGCTCCGGGTGCCGGCGCGGGGGGCCATGCCGTGCCGGAGGGAGGAGGAAGAGGAAGCCGGCGAGGAAGAGGAGGAGGAGGAGGACAGCTTCCTACTGCTGGAACAGTCGGTGACTGTGGGCGGCTCGGTTGAGGTGGACCGGCTGGTGGCCCAGATCGGCGAGACGCTGCAGCTGGACGCGGCGCAGGACCGCCCTGCCTCCGCGTGCGCGCCCCCGGGGCCGCCACTGCAGCCCCCGCGGCCCCCGGCGGCGGTGAGAGCGGACAAGGCCCGGGCCCCAGCGCAGCCGCTGCTTCTACCGGCCGTGTCGGTCGAGGCTGGGGGCCCGGCGCCCCCGGGGGCCTTGCGCTGCGCCCTCGGGGACCGCGGCCGCGTGCGGGGCCGGGCTGCGCCCTACTTTGTGGCGGAGCTCGCCGCTGGAGCCAGCACGTTACCCGGGCCGTGCCGGCGAGGATGGCTGCGAGGCGCTGTCACCTCCCGCCGCTTCCAACAGCGACGATGGCCCTCAGCTGGGGCGCGCGCCAACGACGACGACCCGCACCGGCTTCTGCAGCAGTTGGTGCTCTCGGGGAACCTCATCAAGGAGGCCGTGCGGAGGCTCCAGCGAGCAGTCGCCGCGGTGGCAGCCACAGGCCCCGCGGGTGCCCCCGGATCGGGGGCCAGCCGCAGCCGACCGGATCCTGTCTCCCTTCAACCCTCCGGCGCTTTGCACTGACCCAGGGCCCCTGGAGGAAGGAAAAGAAGCTGCTGCGCGGACCCTACGGCGTTCTACTTACCCCAACCTTGAGCTGAAGCCGCCGTTCTTGGAGCGACCGCCTAGACTGCAAGGAGGCGCATGGGGAGAGACCTCAAGCCGAGAAGTTAGTGGCCCCGGCGAGGCTGTCGGAGAAAACTTGAGCGTGGAGAAATACGCGGGCCTGGGCGCGTTCGTGNCAACCCTCCGGCGCTTTGCACTGACCCAGGGCCCCTGGAGGAAGGAAAAGAAGCTGCTGCGCGGACCCTACGGCGTTCTACTTACCCCAACCTTGAGCTGAAGCCGCCGTTCTTGGAGCGACCGCCTAGACTGCAAGGAGGCGCGTGGGGAGAGACCTCAAGCCGAGAAGTTAGTGGCCCCGGCGAGGCTGTCGGAGAAAACTTGAGCGTGGAGAAATACGCGGGCCTGGGCGCGTTCGTGTCGCGTGAGAATTAACCCCGGCCCCAGGGACCTGGGACAAAACTGGGAGAACTATGGCAGCTATTTGCATCAACTTGTACCTGACTTAATCCTTGGGGATGTCGTGTGCTAGGATTGTTTAAAGATTCGGCTTCAAGGGGCGAGAATCGTGAGGGCTTTATAACAATACTTGAAAACTGATGACTCGAATACATTTTCTTTATTTTCCGGTGGAGGAGCTTAGTGAAAATGGTGCTACAATCGCTGTGCAAAGAAATTCCAGAGAGAAGAAGAATGTAAAATCATGGTGGTGGGTGGGTTGGGATGCCAGCCCCCTTACTCTCCCACCTCATCCGATGACTGATCGAGGTGGGAGATGGGAACTCCAGTTGTCTGGGGCAGGGAGGTGGAGAATTTTGAAGGTGGGTCGACTTGGATGTGGACTTTTAAATGCCTTGACCTTGCCACCTGTGATTCAAGGTCATAGTGTGCTGTAGGTGGAAGGCTGTGGGGTTCCTGGGAAAGCTAACTCACCCCTGTGTCTGTCTTTTCTCTTGTTCCAAGAAGAGTCCTGTTTATGCTTTGCTACCTCTTGGAGCGGACATACAGATGTAAGCAGAATTACTTGTTTTTTTCCGTACTTTCCTTCTATCCAGAACTCCGGTGAGGCCACTCTTGGCCATACCCTGAGCTTTCTCAGAAACAGTCATAAACAATCCCTTGAGTCTCTCCTGTCCTGCCTGGCCTTTCTTATTCCACCCTTTCTGATGTCTGCACTGCATGGATGAGACCCTGGCTGTTTTCTGCTCTATTTTGGCCCTCCGTGGAGCCATGAGCCTGAGTGTCTGAGGGTCCTCACCTCTCTGTTTCCTCTAGGCACCAGCTCTTTGTGAGTGACAGAAACCATATTTTAAATGTGACTCTCCAAGAGGAGAAACTGCTGGCTTTACCCATATGAAACTTAGGAAACTTGAGGGCGCTTTAAATAAGGTGCCACCTCCAAACTTTAAGGGAGCTAAACTAACTTTTTAAAAAAAGATTCAATGGCTTGCTCATCCTTCAGATGTAGCTGTTGACGTACACTTCGCACCGGAGTGTCTGAAATTGTGGTGGTCCTGATTTCTAGGATTTCTTAATTAAAATGTCTGCTGAATAAATTGGGTTTTTGTTTTGGAGCATCGTTTGGCTTTTTGGTGGAAGGCGGGGGAAAGAAAAGCACATAGGTAACACCTTTCATAATGAAGTTATAATGGAGAGGGCCCTTGTAGGGGTCGAGGTGGGAGGTGGAGCTGCGGTCCAAGAGTGTTTCTGGGTCAGTATTCCACAAGATACAAAAATTCAGTCCAGGTTTTAGAAAACATGCTAGGTGGGCTTTCAACTCCCTTTGGAATCAAAACATAGTCCAGAAACTTTCTAGGCTGGAGGGAGGACAGAGGCCAGGTGATTTGCTATACTTGGAAGAGGGTGGAGGAAGGTGAGTTTTCTGAATTTTTTGGGTTTGAAGAATGACGGTATAGACAGAGCCTCACTATTTTCATCTTTGACACTTGACCCAGTCTTGAGCTGTGGCCTTGGTAGTTGGTGTGGTTTGAGCAGGCAGAGTTCAGTTCATGAAAGTGGCTCTCCTGGGTCCCCTGCTCTCCATCCCATCTTCCCCTGGCATGGGCCCCTTCCCCCAAGGAAGCCTTACTTGGTACAGCCCAGCTCTGCTAACTTGCCCCAGGGGCACCTGTCCTGCCCAGCACCTTCCCACAGGGGCTGCAGGGGAAGGCTAGTGCTCAGTGACTCAGTTTGACTCAGCCCTGCCGCTCACCATATGTGTCAACCAGGCAAGTGACAGCTCTGCACTTTTCTCTCATTTATAAAACAATACTGCTAAGTGAAATGAGGACCTGAGATGTCCGGGACACTTAAGGGCTGAAGAAATAACTGTTGATTCTTACCATCACCACTGCGCCGCCTTCTTTCGGCAGGCCCCTGTTTGTCTCTTCAGTGTGCTCTACATGTCCTAACACTTCAGACACCCCTTGATCTCCACTGTGATCACAATCATTGCCACCTCTTTTGCTTCCGTATTCTATAAGTCCCTTTTCCTGAACTCCTCCCAGAAGGCCACCTTCGAAATGATCTGTCTCTGCTGTTATCATTACGGGGGGTGGCACTTGACACGTGCCAGGTACTGTTCATTACATCATGGCTTTATTATTCGTTATGATGTAGGCACTATTTTCTCCATTTAATAAATGAAGACTCTGAGGTCCAGGAGATTAAGTGATTGGCTGCTGAAGTCACCACCTTTTAATAAGGAGCTGGGGTTTGAACCTAGGTACTCTGGCTCTAGGTTCTCCTGCTGTTCTTAATCAGTGTCCAGTCATGCTGTGTACAACCTCAAGATGTTTTTGACGGCATTTTCTCCCATGTTGGATTTATTCAATTCTTAAGATCCTTGAGAATTTAAGGCTTAAAAACCTTGAGCCAATAAATACCTCAATGGTGTAGCATCACCATTCTCACAAAGTTTTCTTGCAGGCCAGCTGCGTACATGCAGGACGTTGGGGATCTGGGATGAGGCAAGGTTTCAGACATTCTGGAAGAGCATGCAAACAGGTTTGGGGCTGAGACTGTCACATAAGTTAATAGGAATTGTGTTAAGAGAGGCACAGATAACCAATGGTAAATGGCTGCTCCTTTTAGAACCTTGTGTATTCTGTAAGATGAGGGCATAAGGCCAAGATGGTGAGGTCTCACCCAGTGCAACTGTCTTGTACATCTGCAGCATGGCCTGGAATGAAATTAGGATGGTGACTGGACCAAAGGACCTGAAGATCTACAGGCCTTGACAAAGCAGGTAGAGAAGGAAACCGCTCCATTCATGCAGAGCTCTGCCAGGGACCTTTAACAAGATGGCCCTTCACTGTTGACACTGAGGAGAGGTAGGAATTGGGGGTGGTAGAACAGAATCTGAGCTCATGGCTCTTAAGTCAAATCTCTTAACCTCCTTTCTGAGCCTACTCACACTTTTCCTCCTGAACCTCAGCCCCAGCTATTGATCAACCATTTGCAAAGGCTGTAGAGAGCTGAATCCTGGCCCTGGGCCTGGGAAAGGGTCTCTGTGCAAAGGAGGCAATGGTCATTTCACGTGTTGTAGCTTGGGCTAGCCCATTCCTAGTACTTGGCCCAGGGGTGATTGTAGCTGGCATATTCCCAGTCCCTAGGAATAGGTAGAACTAAGGACATGGACATGGGCAGAGCTGAGACAATTCTATCTGCTCAAGGAGCCAAGGCTTAGATTTCCCTGGTAACATTCTGCAAGTCTTGAGTCCAGAAGGACAAGGGCAATAGGGAAGTTGTAAGAAGCTGGTTGTGTGTTGAGGGGGTTGGGTTGGGGTTGATTAGGCGTTTCATGTGGGAGGTTACAGCAACAGCAGCCTGCTGCCTCATCTATGATTAGGAGTTGGAAGAGCGATTGGGGCTGAAGATAAAGACTAGGTGCTTAGTGCTAGAATGGGTGGATGGAGCCTGGGAGACACTGTTGGTTGGGAAGGAAGAACACCAACCAGTATACATAGCACTTACCAACTGCCAGACTCTGTTCTAAGCACTTTACAAAGACGAAGAGTAGAACCCAGAGGCCAAGGGAGGCTAAAGGGTGAACTGTATGGGATGGCTGGGTGTGTGTTATCTACATACATGCACACATACAAACACATGCGGAGCTCTAGGTACGTGACCTCTGTATACCCTCCGTGGTCAGGTCCAGAGTATATGGAATCAGATCTTGCTCAATGACCTTCACTATCTTTCTTTAATCCTGAAGTTATTCCACTTCTCTTTATCACACCATTAAGCAGTGTGTTTTGAACATCTAACTGAATCCTTGCCCTGCTTAACCCTGCTGAAGAGAAGTCCTGTTTATGGTGAATTTGGAGAAAGGTGGTGATGTCTCTGGTGTCCAGGGAAGATTTTCAGGAAAACCTAGGAAATCGAATCTAATTCAGACAGTAAAACAGAAATGGGCAAAAGGTAGGGCAAAGGTAACAAGGTGATAACCAGCTTGTGATTCTTTTTTAACCCACCCAAATCAATAAGTCAAACAAACTCCCTGAACAGCCTATCAATGGGGGGTGGTGAATTTTACCTCTTGTGAGTCAATTGAGAAGGAGGAGTAGTTAATAAGCTCTTTGATTTCAGATTTAGATTTCATTATGCCGTAGAGTATGGTACAGAGAAGAAGGACTCGTTCACACAAAAGCATATCCAGCCATCTCAGGCATGAAGGGTTATACAAAGTTGTTTCAACAGCCAACTGGTCCCCAGTGTCTCTGTGGTAGAATAGTGTGTGACTTAGAGTGCTATCACAGGGGACATCCACCTCTAAGTTCCCCCTAAACCCTCCTCTTCAAACCTACGCAGACTGAGCTTCCCATCCCTTCCTATCTCCTTTAGGAGCCTCATCCTTTATAGCGTCTTCCCTTTAGTTCCTTCCTTTCCATGTCCTCTATCCACATTTGGACGAGTGCAGGTCTCTCCTGCTTGAGCAAACCTTCCCTTGATTCTCATTTCCCTTTTTAGTTACTGTCTCTCTTACTTCATCCTCTCCAAACTCCAGACACAATTCATCGTCTGTGCCCCAAGTACTCTCTTAGCCTCCACAAGTCTGTTGAAATTGCCCATTTGTTTGCTTTGCAAATATTTACTAAATGCCAATACCCAGGTGTTGTTACTAAATGCACCTATGTTTCAGGCAGTGGCCTAAACATTTTTACTATCATTAACTCAATGAATCCTCCCAACCTGATGAGGCAGGGACTTTATTATTATCAGAGTTGGAGGTGAGAGAGGTGAAGTAATCTGCCCACGGTCACAAGAAGGAGATTAAAAAAAAAAAACACTAGGATTGTAACCCAGGCAGAGACTTCATTTTAACAGCTACCTGCTACTGTGCTGAAGGCTATGCGTTTTCTTTCCAAAGTGTCCCTTCTTGTCTTTTCCTTTCTCTCTCAGCCCAGACCCTTATCTCTCGTTGCCTGGATGCTATATAGGCATCCAACTGACTGTAAAGTCTCCCTCTCCACCCCAGTCCATCCCCTACACTGTGTTGCCTGATAATCTGCCTGAAACTTGTCACTCCTGCTGTCAAAGAATAAAATAATCTCTTTGGAAAAAGAAGACATTCACATATGAGCCCCTGAGATAACCCTATAATGACAGTAAATAAAATGAAGAGTGAGAACAAGATGAACTTGAAGATGACCTCCTGTGAAGACATTGTAGTTTTCTCAGTACAAATTATACATGGGAGTGGACAGGGCAGACATGGAGACCTTCAGCTGAGCGCTGAATTTGAATTAGAAGGGTTTCTGATAGGAATGGTTGGGAAGGGAAAGTTGAGAAGGGAAGGGCTATCCACTCCAGTAGTCTTGCCTGGAGAGTCCCATGGACAGAGGAGCCTGGCAGTCTACAGTCCATGGAGTGGCAAAGATTTGGACATGGCTGAGCAACT
This sequence comes from Aepyceros melampus, assembly GCA_006408695.1. NCBI lineage: Eukaryota > Metazoa > Chordata > Mammalia > Artiodactyla > Bovidae > Aepyceros > Aepyceros melampus. The sequence continues at coordinate 328,851 of SJXQ01006410.1, forward strand.
AACACTTTTACTGATGGGAATGGAGGATTTAAGACCTGTGTCCTCCAGTTGCTCTGCCCACAAACGCTTTCTTTTGTTAACATTACCTACTGCCCCTACTGTACAAGTCTCAGTCCTGAGCTGTTTTCAAGTTTCCATTTGAAGAAGACCTCAGCCCTCTTCCTATTAAATCTTTTCTAGGCAATGGCAACCCACTCCAGTACTCTCACCTGGAAAATCCCATGGATGGAGGAGCCTGGTAGGCTGCAGTCCATGGGGTCTCGAAGAGTCGGACACGACTGAGCAACTTCACTTTCCCTTTTCCCTTTCATGCATTGGAGAAGGAAATGGCAGCCCACTCCAGTGTTCTTGCCTGGAGAATCCCAGGGACGGAGGAGCCTGGTAGGCTGCAGTCCATGGGGTCTCGAAGGTCGGACACGACTGAGCGACTTCCCTTTCCCTTTTCACTTTCATGCATTGGAGAAGGAAATGGCAACCTACTCCAGTGTTCTTGCCTGGAGAATCTCAGGGACGGGGGAGCCTGGTTGCGCAGTGTCGGACACGACTGAAGCGACTTAGCAGCAGCAGCAGCAAAGTGTTCCCTTCCTCTACCCTGCCCCGGTTTCAATCCTTGGATTGGGAAGATCCCCTGGAGAAGGAAATGGCAACCCACTCCAGTCTTCTTGCCTGGGAAATCCCATGGACAGAGGAGCTTGGCAAGCTACTGTCCGCAGGGACACAGAGTCAGACACAACTGAGTGACTAAACCTACCCACCTACCTACCTACCTACACTTCCCTTAGCACTTTATACAACAGGAGTGGATGTTTAAGAAACGTCTTATCCTTGGAGCAAACAGGTTAATGCCTTTGAAGAAACAGATTGAAGAAGTTACTAAGAGGCAAGATTTTTCCACAAAAGACTTAAAGTAGTAATCTTAATGGAGTAGCTTTCAGGAATGATGTTTTGTTTTGCTATTAGAGTGAAATTAGAGATCTAATTTCACCTTCACTCAGTTTTTCAAGGCAAGGGCTATCTTTTTTTTTTTAACTTTTTTATTTATTTGGCTGCACTGGGTCTTAGTTGCAGCACGCAGGATCTTTTAATTGCAGCACGTGGGATCTAGTTCCCTGACCAGGGATTGAACCCAGGCTCCCTGCATTGAGAGCTGTGGACCATCAGGGACATCCCAGGGTAGGCGCTCTTCTTACCCCATTTTGCAGATGAGTTTATGGAGATGATTAAGGTTAAGGATCCTGTCTGAAATCACACACTAGCAATGCAGAGCTGCCTGCACAGCCCATGCTCTTATCTATTACACCTCCTGGGAAACACTGTTATGGGCAGGTCATTTGTTCTGTCTTCAGTTATGGTTGGAAAACCAGGAGGAAGCACTGCATGGGAGAGTTTTGCTGCTTTGCCTGCACCAGCGTCCTGGGTGTTGAAATGGAGGCACCTCTGAGTGGAAACCTCTCTCTGCTTCCATCTCTAAATGAGGCTGTAGCACTAGACCACTGAAGGCTGAGCTCTCCCGGGGCTGACATTCTGTGATTACTGAGCATTGTGGAAGGGTGTGTTGGGGGGAGCTAATTGAGTGAGTTAGTAATTTGGTTGCCAGGGTAACTCTTTCCTGATTGGAAGGAAGGGATCACAGGGTTTGACACAGACTTTGCTGGATAGGAAAGTGGTGTCTGATGTACTCTCCATGTTTCTGCTTCTGAGCTGGAAAAGGAAAGAGCAAAAAAATGGTAAAATTGAATTCAAATATTGTAGCATTTATGCCTAATTTAGAATGAAATCTTGGGGTGGCAGACTTTGGAGTTATTTGTGAAGTGTGGCTTTCTTTTCTCCAAATCATGTATTTGTCAATTTCTGTGTTTTAGTTTATTTAGTTTTTTTTTTTCGTTGAGTTTATAGCTTTGTTCTTTTATCTTACCCAGGCTGTTTTCTGTGGACAGCTGTCTTCATAGGATGCTGAACGTGAGAAAATGGTTACAGCGTACCTAGCTTTCCCTAGCTCAGCCTAGGTATCTGGGGCATGGTTTTCCATGGTTCCAGTGGCAGGATCATCACTTTGGACAGCTGCAGGGGTGTCAGTCACATTATAGTATATGTAAGTAGTTGTGCAGTGAGCAGTATACGACTGTGTGTGACGGCATCAGGCTACTGGAAAGAGGACTGAACTGGGAACCCGAAGACCTGGTTTCTAGATTCTGTCAGATATTTGACTTTGTAAATGATTTTCTAGGCCATTCTGCCTTGCCCCCTTCCAACTATTTTTCCACCTATGCCACTCAGTCGTGTCTAACTGTTTGTGACCCCATGGACTGTAACCTGTCAGACTCCTCTGTCCATGGGATTTCCTAGGCAAGAATACTGGAGTGAGTTGCCAGTTTCCTTCTCCAGCGGATCTTCCTGACTCAGAGATTGAACCCGAGTCTCTTGCGTCTCCTGTATTGGCAGGCGGATTCTTTCCACTGTGCCACCTGGGAAGCTCTTTTCTACGTATAAAATGGTCTAATTTTTAAAAATTACGTAAACCCTGACTTATCCCCAAAAAAACATCTTAGGGGTGACTAGTAAGACCTTGCAGCAGTTTTAAAAATGGACAGTGATGGTTATAGGGTTGTAGTGAAGTTAAGGCTTCCCCAGTAGCTCAGCTGGTAAAGAATCCGCCTACAAAGTAAGAGACCCCAGTTCAATTCCTGGGTTGGGAAGACCCCCTGGAGAAGGGATAGGGCTACCCACTCCAGTATCCTTGGGCTTCTCTGGTAGCTCAGACAGTAAAGAATCCGCCTGCAATGCAGGAGACCTGGGTTCAATCCCTGGGTTGGGAAGAGCCCCTGGAGGAGGGCATGGCAACCCACTCCAGTATTCTTGCCTAGAGAATCCCTATGGACCGAGGAGGCAGGCAGGCTACAGCCCATGGGGTCACAAAGAGACAGATAGCGTGAGCCACTAAGCACAGTGCAGTTAAAGTACCTCATGGTAGGCATTGTTTTCTCCAGTATTCTTTTAAGAAGAGGGTTGTATTACGTGAACCCTATAGTTGAATCTAGCCTTAACCATCTTTGTAAGAAGCCAGCCTGGTTTGGGCAGTGGCATTGAATCACAGCCAGCTTGACCCTGGATTGCTTCTAACTCTTTGACCTCCAGGAATACCACCCCTGTTAAGAAGCAAGGACCTTAGGGCTCCTCCAGTGCCAGGGGATTTGACACCTGATCAGTTTCCTCTTGCTCAGTGCCTGGAGGTGATAGCCCACTGCGTTATTGGAGCCTGCCCCCCATCCCTCTTCAGTTTGTATTAGAGCCTCCAGAGTCACCATTCCCTTGCTGGGTAGCACAGGACTGACTCCCCCACAACCCTTCCTGGGGAGGTTGAGGGAGATGGCTGCCTTGGTGTTCTCTGCAGTTACCATTAGGGTCTGTGTGTGCATTGGAGGGAATGAGGAGGTATAAACAAAAGGCACTGAGTCCAGAAGGGAGTTAGGAAATCGGGTTCTAAATCATACAGCATTCTATCCTGAAAGCACTCTTCAGGTCATGGTGTGCCTTTGTTTCATGACAAACCAAGGATCCAGCCGATTGGCTACCAAGGGACAGTCCTGGGAAGGAAGGAGTAGGGACTAGACTATTTTATCTCCAGGATGTGCCAGGCACAAGGAACTCGTTTCCTTATCATCTCATTTCTCATCTGTTATACAAATGGGGCAACTGAAGCCCATAGAGGTTAAGCAACTTGTTCAAGGTCCCCATTTAATAAGGGGACTTGAACTCTGGATGTCCTGTTGTCCAGCATGGCTTCTTCCTGGAGGAAACACTGAAGTAATTGAGAACCGGAAGGATAGAGATGGGCTGCTGGGGAGAAACTGGGAGTAAATGTGCCAAGGGCAAAGAGAGGAGTCCCTTCATACCCCCCCAGGCAGCTTTCCCACTGCACACTTGCACCCTGAGTACCCCCTAACCAAGAGCTGACCCCAGCTCTTAAAGGGCCACCTTGTGGAACAAGTCCACTTAACGACCACAGTAGAAAGAGAGAAGCAATAAGCTTCCCCATCTGCACTGACTGACTGATGTCCTTTGCTAATACAGTCAGGGGCAGCTTCTCCAGCACTGACTAGTAATCCAGAAGCTCTAAGGTTTTAGTGAATGGGACTGGTCCAAATCCTGACCTCACTTTCATTTAATTTCATGCCAGCACCAATACACATCCAGCCGGCGCAGACCCTAACTAGGGAGCTGCTCAGACACAAAGGCGCTCTAATTACCATCCACAAGCCAGGCCTGACAAGGATTTCAAGTGTTTTCATGTTTATGGAGATCAGAGAAATGTGTTCTGTGCATCTTTCCCACCGCCGACAAGTATAAAATAAAACCAAACAAAAAACCCAACACATTTATTAGAAACAGATATTTCAGTTAAGTTAACATCCTATAATCAGGATAGCCACAATTCCAGACACTCCGGTGCGAAGTGTAGGTATGTCAATAGCCACATCTGGATGACGAACATGCCATGAATCTTATAAAACTAAAACATCAACAATACCGTCTTAAAGCCTTTAGACTGCGTTAACATTATGTTACGAGCACTTCACCAGGTTCACAATGGCAAATTCTGCAGCTTCTCCATTCGGAGGGTCACATTTTTTTACTCGGTTTCCTTCACTTACAAAGGCAAGCTGGCACGGCTGGGGGGAGGGGCAGAGGGAGGAAATCAACTCCATCTATCCAGGGAATTGCAGCTGTTATTGCAAATGGCCCCGGAGAGCCCATTATAAGCTGCTGCGCTAGGCTGCGTGTCCCTGGAGTGCCCCGTCACGTGGTGTCTCCCAGCCCCCAGCCTGGGCCCCCAGGAGCGGCAGCGCCACCAGCTAGAGTTGGACAGCAGAGCGGAGGGGAAGAGGAGGGACTCGAGGCCACTTCTCCGGGCAGTTTCCGTCAAAGTCCGGGGCGCGGCCGCCCGCAGGAGGCACCGGCGCCTAGCACGTCGCCACCTCCCTCAACCCGCGGTGGCAGCGGTGCCCGTGTCCTCAGGAGACTCCAGCACTTGCAAAACACCGCGTACTACTCCGAGTACAGGCAGAACCGGGTGACTCTGCCCTGCTGGAGCCCCGCAATCTCGTTTGCGCCCAGGAAATGGTGACCTTGAACCCGAGGAGCGGCGGACAGACTGTGAAAATACACATTCAAGAGGACCGAGGCTTCACTCCGCGCGGTGCCCTCACCTTTCCCCAGGACCTCTCACCCCCACGTCCAATTAGCATCCCAGGTGCTCCGCCTTCCCCCGCCGCTCTGAGAAACGCAGACAGTCGCAAAGCAGGTGGGGTTGGGGGTGTACAGATAAAAGGTTACTTCTATTCAGTTCTCCAAAATGTCCTTTCACGGTGCCGCGTGTTTTATACCAAGAACAAGCACCTCAAAACACACGAGATAAGCTTTGTTCTTTTTTTTAAAGTGTCGTAAAATTTCAAGTCTGGCAGTTTGAGGTACTCCCTTAAATGATCTACAAATGTTCCCCTCTCCTAAAGTGAATCAGGACCAGCCTTGGAAAGGTAAAGCAAGCAACTGGGGTCATCCTTGTCCTTTGGGCGCTCCGCGATCCTGAGAAGCATGGACTCCGGCCACGTGGTTGCCAGGTTGGAGGACCCCAGAGGCTGCGTGGAACCGCACTCTGCGCCACCAGGGCTGGCCACACCAGTGGGGAGTGCTCCTGACTGCGAGCTTGGGGTGCACTCTGTAACCTGCCTTCAGTGGGACCAACGAAGTCAACCACGTCGGGGCCCTAGACCTCAATTCCCGCGAACATATTCTCAATTTTTCGATTCCTCATCTTCATATAAGGTATTTTCCCGCTTCCGGAAGTGCGACTTCACCAGTTTGAGTAGAGATATAGCCCTCAGGGGAACCCTTTGCCCTTCAGGCAGAGGCTCGCGCAGTGGCCACTCTCGAGGTGTTAGCTGCCAGGGACTAGAACGCTGTCGCCTGTTCTGAGCTGCGCCCTCCTCCCGGACGCGCCGGGGTCGCTGCAGGCCGCGCGAGGGCTGCGGGGCGAAGGGGGCTCATGCACTGGGGCCGACAGAGGGCCCAGGAGCTGGCTCTGGGGGAGCTTTGCGTGCAATTGCAGCCGTCGCGAATGAAGCCTCCGCACTGCCTCCTTGATGAGGTTCCCCGAGAGCACGAGCTGCTGCAGGAGCCGGTGCGGGTCGTCGTCGCCGTTGCGGGCTGGAAGCTGCAGCCCGCGTCGGTGCTGGAGGCGGCGGGAGGCAGCGGCGTCCCGCAGCCAACCTCGCCGGCAAGGGCCCGACAGGGGCTGCGGAGAACCCCGTTTGTCTGCTCCCAAAGGCCCATCAAGGCTGGACTGAGGGGGCAATGGGGACAGCGCGCTGGGGCCTGCGGCGAGCTCCGCCACAAAGTAGGGCGCAGCCCGGCCCCGCACGCGGCCGCGGTCCCCGAGGGCGCAGCGCAAGGCCCCCGGGGGCGCCGGGCCCCCAGCCTCGACCGACACGGCCGGTAGAAGCAGCGGCTGCGCTGGGGCCCGGGCCTTGTCCGCTCTCACCGCGCCGGGGGCCGCGGGGGCTGCAGTGGCGGCCCCGGGGGCGCGCACGCGGAGGCAGGGCGGTCCTGCGCCGCGTCCAGCTGCAGCGTCTCGCCGATCTGGGCCACCAGCCGGTCCACCTCAACCGAGCCGCCCACAGTCACCGACTGTTCCAGCAGTAGGAAGCTGTCCTCCTCCTCCTCCTCTTCCTCGCCGGCTTCCTCTTCCTCCTCCCTCCGGCACGGCATGGCCCCCCGCGCCGGCACCCGGAGCTGTGCGGGAGTCGCTGGCGGCTCGGCTGTCCCGGGGGCTCGGTGGGCCACGGCGGAGCCGGGCGCGGTGCCGAGGCCGAAGCCGGAGCCCGGGCGGACGCGGAAGCCGGAGCCCGCCAGGCACTCGCGCCGCGCGCCTGCAGCCGCGGGAGCCGGAATCCTACCGGCTCGGGTTGATTTGTAAACAATGGGTGACGTCGCCGCCGGGCCCTACCACCGCGCCGGGGAGGGGTGCTCCGTACATTTGGGGGCCGGGGCAACCTTTGGGCAAGAGTCCTGGGTGAAGCCTTGCTGCCTCTGAGCTTTACAGCCCTGAATGCTGTCTGCGGGGGGAACTGGGGAGCCGATCTTCGCTCTCTGAGCCTGGCATGATTGACATTTCCAGAAGATGGACACCGGCGTGGCCTCTGTTGGTTTCTTCCACACACAAGCACAGACACTTACACCCACACACCCACACATTTCTCTAGGCGCGTCAACGTGTCTGGTTTTGGCATTTACGCTTTTGAGGTTAGGGATGCGGGCTTTTGGGAAGTGATGGCAGCGTGAGTGAGGCGAGTGATGGAGAGAAGGCGTCAGGCTAGGGATCTGTCTGGAGGTTAGGGAAACGAGGCTGACAGATGAAAAGGAAGAAGAGGACCCTGTGGTGCGATGGGGGTGGCGGGTTGGAAATTGGCAAAGAAAAGCCACTGATTAATGTTTTTTTGATCGGGAGCGTGGGTATGTGGGGGCCTGGACAGGGACTGTAGAGGAGGTTGCTCGTCTTGGGAGGAGGGCGAGCTAGAAAGTTCTTTTAAGAAGAATGACTCAACCCAGTAGGGGAGTATCCTTTCTGAGGTGGGTAACAGGAGAGGAAAATGGTCAGCTATTTGGATGGAAATGGAGACACGGCCATGGTAACCCTCCAAGATATCCTGGTTGGTTTCATGATTAACCAAGACTTCATTTTTTAAGAGAAAGAGAGAGAGAAAACGATTCTTTATCGTCGTATTGTTTGGAGTTTTAAAACCTGTATTCAAAATCCCAAATCTCTCAGGCCTAACTTCCGAACATTAATTACCCCTGTAGGTAGATTTTTGGTGGACCAACCTTTATAGGGGAGGGATAGTAACAGGGTGATTGAAATATTCCAAAATGGGATTATGGTAATGGTTGCACAACTTGGTAAATTTTCTAAAAATCATTTATTAAAAAAAAAAAAATATGCTCCGTACATTTGGGGGCCGGGGCAACCTTTGGGCAAGAGTCCTGGGTGAAGCCTTGCTGCCTCTGAGCTTTACAGCCCTGAATGCTGTCTGCGGGGGGAACTGGGGAGCCGATCTTCGCTCTCTGAGCCTGGCATGATTGACATTTCCAGAAGATGGACACCGGCGTGGCCTCTGTTGGTTTCTTCCACACACAAGCACAGACACTTACACCCACACACCCACACATTTCTCTAGGCGCGTCAACGTGTCTGGTTTTGGCATTTACGCTTTTGAGGTTAGGGATGCCGGCTTTTGGGAAGTGATGGCAGCGTGAGTGAGGCGAGTGATGGAGAGAAGGCGTCAGGCTAGGGATCTGTCTGGAGGTTAGGGAAACGAGGCTGACAGATGAAAAGGAAGAAGAGGACCCTGTGGTGCGATGGGGGTGGCGGGTTGGAAATTGGCAAAGAAAAGCCACTGATTAATGTTTTTTTGATCGGGAGCGTGGGTATGTGGGGGCCTGGACAGGGACTGTAGAGGAGGTTGCTCGTCTTGGGAGGAGCGGCGAGCTAGAAAGTTCTTTTAAGAAGAATGACTCAACCCAGTAGGGGAGTATCCTTTCTGAGGTGGGTAACAGGAGAGGAAAATGGTCAGCTATTTGGATGGAAATGGAGACACGGCCATGGTAACCCTCCAAGATATCCTGGTTGGTTTCATGATTAACCAAGACTTCATTTTTTAAGAGAAAGAGAGAGAGAAAACGATTCTTTATCGTCGTATTGTTTGGAGTTTTAAAACCTGTATTCAAAATCCCAAATCTCTCAGGCCTAACTTCCGAACATTAATTACCCCTGTAGGTAGATTTTTGGTGGACCAACCTTTATAGGGGAGGGATAGTAACAGGGTGATTGAAATATTCCAAAATGGGATTATGGTAATGGTTGCACAACTTGGTAAATTTTCTAAAAATCATTTATTAAAAAAAAAAAAATTTAGTTTTAATTTAATCATTGACCCAATGGACTTGAGTTTGGGCAAATTCAGGAGATAGTGAAGGACAGGGAAGCCTGGTGTTCTGGAGTTCATGGGGTTGCAACGAGTTGGACATAGCAACTGAACAATTTCTTATTGAAGAATAATTGCTTTACAATATTGTGTTGGTTTCTACCATACATCAACATGAGTCATCCATAGGTATACATATGTCCCTTCCCTCTTGAACCTCCCTCCCACTTCCCACCCCATCTCACTGCTCTAGATCATCACAGAGTGATCTGAGTTCCCTGAGTCCTACAGCAAATTCCCAATGGCTGTTTTATAATCTATCTGTGTTCATGCTACTCTCTCCATTCGTCCCGCTCTCTCCTTACCTCATGGGTCCAAAGTCTGTTCTCTATGTATGCGTTTCCATTGCTGCCCTACAAATAGATTCATCAGTACCATTTTTCTAGATTCCATATGTATGTGTTAATATACAATATTTATTTTTCTCTCTCTGACTGACTTTTCTTACTTCATTTTTTATAATAGGCTTTAGATTCGTCCACCTCATTAGAATGGACTCAAATGCATTCCTTTTAATAGGTGAGTAATATTCCATTGTGTGTATGTTCCACAACTTTATTCATTCATCTGTCTGTCAGTGGACATCTAGATTGCTTCTATGTTGCTTCTGTGTCCTAGCTATTGTAAATAGTGCTGCAGTACATGTATGTTTTTCAGTTATGGTTTCCTCAGGGTATATGCCCAGTAGTGGGATTGCTGGGTCATATGGTAGTTTTATTCCTAGTCTTTTAAGGAATCTCCATACTGTTCTATTAGTGGCTGTATCAATTTTCATTCCCACCAACAGTGCAAGAGGTTTCCCTTTTCTCCACCCCCTCTTCAGCTTTTATTGTTTGTAAACTTTTAAGTGATGGCCATTCTGACTGGTGTGAGGTGATACCTCATTGTAGTTTTGATTTGCATCTCTCTAATAATGAGTGATGCTGAGTATCTTTTCATGTGTCTTTTAGCCATCTGTGTGTCTTTGGAGAAATGTCTGTTAGGTCTTCTGCCCACTTTTGATTAGGTTGTTTGTTGTTCTGGCATTGAGTTGCATGAGCTGCTTGTATATTTTGGAGATTAATCCTTTGTCAGTTGTTTCCTTTGCTATTATTTTCTCCCATTCTGAGGGTAAAAACTCATTTAATTGACATGTAAATTATATGTCAATAAAGCTGTTTTAACAATTAGCCACAAAGTACACACAGACAAACACAGAAGCCAGGCAGTAGACAGCTACTTTACAATATGGAGCAGGAGACTGGCATTATTTGGAAAGAAACTGGAGCCTGGGGATCCAGGTAAGTAGAAGCAAGGGTCTTGGTGGGCAGTTCCAAGATGATAATAACAGGAGCAAACCTTTAGGGAGGAGTGGGATGGAGGGAAGAGGTGGGAAGCTGTTAAAAAAGAGTTGGGCTTATTTTTTGTCAAGTTTGGAGGGAAGAATGTGAGAATAAAGGAAGAGGCAGTATGAAGAAAGCAAATGAATTTTTAAATCTTGGAATTCTGGACTTCTACAGGGTGTCTTTGGAGAGGGAAATGGCAACCCACTCTGGTATGCTTGCCTGGAGAATCCCAGGGACTGGAGCCTGGTGGGCTGCTGTCTATGGGGTCACACAGAGTCGGACACGACTGACGTGACTTAGCAGCAGCAACAGGATGTCTTAAAAATCATCACCTTATTTTAGTGGATTCCTTAGGATTTTCTGTGTACAAGATCATATCTGCAGACAGATGAAGGTTTATTCCTTTCTTTCTAATCTGGATGGCTTTTGTTTTTCCTGCCTAATTCTCTGGCTGAAACCTCTAGATTAAGGTTGAAGAGAAGTGGTGAGGGCAGACATCCTTGTCTTGTTCCTGATCTTCAGGGAAAGTATTCAGTCTTTTACTATTAAGTATGATGTTGGCTCTAGGTTTTCATAAATGGCCTTTTCTCAGGTTGGGGATGTTCCCTTCTCTTTCTTGTTTGTTGAGCGTTTTTTATTATGAATGGGTCATTTCTCTTTATCTTTACTTGAGTTATAATTGATGTATACCTTATAAAATTGAAGACATTCCTTCATTTGTAATTATTAGTCATTTGAGAGTCATTGGTCAACACAGCCAGTTATTAGCTAGAATATTCTGAACTTAATTAAAATTTTAAAATGAAAGTAATTAGCAGCAGTTTAGAATTTTTGTTTTGATGTTTTGGCTCAAAATATTGTAAGTCTCATGCGTCGTTCTGTATGTGAAAATGGTGCAACCACTTTGGGAAGAAGTCTGGCAGTTTCTTACAAAACTAAACATACACCTGCCCTATGATATAACTCCAAAGCTAGATATTTACCTAAGAGAAATGAAATCATAGGTCCATGTTAAGGCCTGTAGGCGGGTGAATATAGCAGCTTTATTCATAAAAGCCATAAATTGGAAAGTGCATAAGTGATTTATCAACAGGTAAATGGATAAACTATAGCACATTCACATGATGATGGTGACAACATACTCTTCAGCAACAAAAAGCGCTGGAGTATCGCTACAGGCAGTAACATGAGTGAACCTCAAAAACAGTATGGTAATTGGACTTCCCTGGTGGTCCAGTGGCTAAGGTGCCGTGCTCCTAATGCAGAGGGTCCTGGGTTTGATCTTCGGTTAGGGAACTGCTGCTGCTGCTGCTGCTAAGTCGCTTCAGTCGTGTCCGACTCTTCGCGACCCCATGGACTGCAGCCCACCAGGCTCCTCTGTCCATGGGATTCTTCAGGCAAGAGTACTGGAGTGGGGTGCCATTGCCTTCTCCGGGTTAGGGAACTAGATTCCACATACCACAACTAAAGATTCTGCAAGCCACAGTGAAGACTGAAGATCCTGAGTGCTGCAACCAAGATCCAGTGCAGCCAAATAAATAAGTGTTTAAAAAACAAAAACAGTATGCTAACTGAAAGAAGCCAGACAAAAAAGAGCATATATGGCTTAATCTTCCTTATATGAAGTTCCAGAACAAGTAAAATTAATTTATGAAAACTGATTGCCTTTGGAGAGGTTGGGGCAGTAGCAGGGACTGACTTGGAAGAGCCCTGAAGGAATTCAGGGCATGGTGGGAATGTTCTGTATCTTGATATCTTGATTCCAGGTTTCCCAGGAAATTCACTGAATCCTATACTTAGAATTCATTGTATGTAAATTTTACGTGAAAAGAAAAAACTGTTCACAAATATTGATTTCTAGTTAATAGACACACTGAGTGAGGTATGCTGATGTTTGCAGTTTATTCTCAAGTGCCCAAAACCATGAGATGGATTGATACATAGATAGAAGGATGGTTAGGACAGGTAGGTATATGATAAAGCGTATATAATGACATGCTAATGTCACTGTATAATCGAGCAATTCCACTCCTAGGTATATACGTGGGAAATTTGAAAACAGTCATTCAAAAAGTTGTACCCAAGTGTTTACAGCAGCATTATTCATAATAGCCTCAAAGTAGAACAACCTAAATGTTAAGCAGCTAATGAATGGATGAATAAAATGTTATCTATTCATACAATGGAATGTAATTTATCATACAAGGTATGAAATACTGTTATATGCTACAGTATGGGGAACCTATATACAGTATGGGTGAAAGAGTGGGACATGACTGAGCGACTGAACTGACCGACGGGTGAAGCTTGAAGACAAAGGTGAAAGAAACTAGACACAAAAGGCCACCTATTGTATGATTCCATTTATATGAAATTTCCAGAATAAACAAATCTGTAGAGACAGAAAGTGGATTAGTAGTTGTCAGAGGTTGGGAAGAGAGAAGAATTAAGACTAATTGATAACGGGCATCAGATTTCTTTTGAGGTGACAAAAATGTTCTGGAATTAGTGGTGATGTTTGTACTACATAGTGAATACACTTAAAACCACTAAAGTGCACACTTCAAAAGTTTACACTTGATTTTATTTATTTATTTATTTTGTTGTGCAACTTTGGGATCTTAGTTTCCCGACCAGGGATTGAACCTCAGACCTTGCAGTGGAAGCATGGAGTCCTAACCACTGGACTACCAGAGAATCCCCCAAAGTGTACACTTCAAAAGCCACTTTAAAGTGAATTTCTGTTATGTGACGTATAGCTCAATTTTTTAAATGCTAAGAAATATTAATGGTAGAATCTAGGTGCTGAGTAATAGGGTTTTTCACTATTAAATTCCTTCCAATTTATTGACAATTTGGAATGTTTGACAGTAAAATGTTAGAGGGAAAAAAAAATAAGCCACAGAAAGGGAGCAACTATTTTTGTGACTTCTTTTAGAATTGGCCAGGGCACAGGGGTCTCTGGGCTGACTGTTGGGAAGGAAGGCCGGAGGAAGTGTACACCCTGCCAGCATGTTGCCTAATGCCTGACAGGGCAATGGTGTAGATTCACAATCCAGTGTTAAAAAGGTGTAGACAGCCTACTGCGGGTTGACTACATTCTTGCCCACTGTGGAGGATTTCAAACGATTCAAATGATACGGCAGGAATAAGACTTGCCACTGTTCTAGAGGCCAGCAGCATCCTTGAGCAATGGGCCTCGGAAACAGGAAAGCAGGCACAGGCTTGCTCCTATACCCCTCCTTTCATTGCCTCCCAGACTGGCAGCTCTAGAAGCTGGGTTGGTCAGGGAGGAGGAATTTGTACAGAGAAAATTTAAGAGATTTAGGGGATTCACATTGAGATGCAAAAAGGTGCTAATGAGTTATTAAACACCTCTCTGTAGAGTAGCAGCTGAGAAAGCTGGAAACACCAGGGAAGGCAAAATTTGAAAATGTCTTAGAGGCTGCTTATAGGGTGGAAAAGATACCTGCCCACAGGTTAAACAGGGTGCTAGGAACAGTTAGGTCTGTAACTCGGTACTTAAAATGGATTAAAGGATTGGGCTAACAGTGATGCAGTAATGTGGAATATTTTGCCATTTATAAAAGTAGAAAGGACTCAAGACTGGAAAGGTTTTGAGGGATGTGGCCCCAGAGCTAGAGACTTGAATAGTGTACTGAGTTGAATAAGATCCCCTCCAAATTCATCAGGCTTCCCAGGTGGTGCTGTGTTGAAGAATTTGCCTGCCAATGCAAGAGACACAAAAGATGTGGGTTTGACTGGGTCAGGAAGATCCCCTAGAGTAGCAAATGGCAACCCACTCTAGTATTCTTGCCTGGAAAATTCCATGAACAGAAGTCTAATGGGTACAGTTGATGGGGATCGAAAAAGAGTAGACACGACTTAGCGACTAAACAACAGCCTCCACCAAATTTGTGTCCATTTACAATCTGTAAATGTGACTTTACTTGGAAACAGGGTCCTTGAAGATGTAATCAATTTAAGATGAGGTCGAATTGGATTAGGGTGGGCTCTCATCTAGTGACTGGTATCCTTTAAAAAAGGGAAGTTTGGGGACTTCCTTGGTGGTACAGTGGCTAGGAATCCGCCTGCCAATGCAGGGGACACGGGTTTGATCCCTGGTCTGGGAAGATGCCACAGGCTGCAGAGTACCTAAGCCCACACACCATAACTGCTGAGCTCTTGCTCTAGAGCCAGTGAGCTGCAGCTGCTGAAGCCCGAGCACCTAGAGCCTGTGCTCCGTCCACAACAAGAGAAGCCGTAGCAATGAGAAACCTGAATACCGCAACTAGAGTAACCCCCACTCACTGCAATGAGAGAAAGCCTTCCGGCAGCAGTGAAGATCCAGCACAACCAAAAACAAACAAATATTTTAAAAAGAGGGAAATTTGGACACAGACACACAGGCGGATGCCATGTATGGACAGAGGCAGAGATTAGAGTGATGCTACCACAAGCCAAGGAACACCAAGGACTGCAGCAACTACCAGAAGCCAAAAGAAAGCATAGAGTAGCTTCTCCCCCTGAGTCCCCAAGAAGGAACTGACCCTGCCAACTGGCACCTTATTTATATCAGACTTTTGGCCTCCAAATCTGTGAGAAAACAAGTTTCTGTTGTCTTAAGTCACCAAGTTTGTGATAATTTATCACCACAGTTCTAGGAAACTAGTGCAAATAGTTTTGAGGAATTGTTTAGGATGTGTAAGCTGGAGAAATTTACTAAAGATTCCTGGGGGTAGTTCTGAGACTCAGTGGAAAAAAAACTGAAGGTCTATGAGTGTTCTGATGGATTTTGGGTTATGCTCGGCCCAGTCAGGTCTGCCATCAGAATAGAAATAAAGAATGGAGAGATGTGATCCTGGCTTATGCTTTCTCTGCTTCCTTGTGCTCAGTTTTAACCTAGGAGGCTGTCAGGATACACAGCAGTCTCCCTCTCAGTAGTTTTAAGAATAGGGCTGCTGTGAGGGGACAGTTAAAAAAAGTGGGCGGTGGGGGGGAAACTTCTCTGGCAGTCCAGTGGTTAAGACTCTGTACTTCCAATGCAGGGTGCATGGGTTTGATCCCTCATCGGGAGCTAAGATCCTACATGCTGTGAGTTGTGCAATCTAAATAAATTTTTAAAAATATAAAAAATATATAAAGAATGAAGAGATGACAAGGAGCCATTACACTCTCATTGTATTTCGATCATAGGTAAAAAGTGGCCGTGTAGGAACACATCTCTGCAGGGACTATTAGGGTGATCCTGCCTAGGCTGATGCAGTTAGTGCTCCTGTTTCTGGGACTGCAGAAAGGGCAGTCCTGCCCTTGCCAAACCATGGCGGTGAGAATAGAAAAGTAGGTACTTGAACTCGCAGGATGACTGGCTGCGGGTGTCAGAGGAAGGCAGTCTCATACCTGCAGAGGCTTTGTGTATGTGTCTGGATGCCTGGGTGTCAACAACATTGAAAATCAGAAGACACAGGGTAGTGTAGTTCAGTATTTCAAAAAAAGACCTTAGGACTTCTCTGCTGGTCCAGTGGTTAAGAAACTGCCTGCCAACGAAGGGTTCAGTTCCTGGTCTGGGAGGATTGCACATGTGGAGCAACTAAGTCCATGCACCACAGCTACTAAGTCTGTGCTCTAGAGCCTGCATACAGCAACTACTGGAGCCCACGTGCCCTGTAGCCCGTGCACCCCAACAAGAGAAGCCACCGCAATGAGAGGCCCGTGCACTGTAGCAAAAAGTAGCCCCGACTCACCACAACTAGAGGAAAGCCTGCACAGCAATGAAGATCCAGCACAGCCAAATATAAATAGATAATAAAATTTAAATAAAATCTGCCAGGGTGGTTTGGCGGGCAATGCCAGTCAGGCAAGGCCTATGAGATGTACTCAGATCAGGAAATGAGAGAGATAATAGTAACTACCACATATTGATTACATTTTTATCAGTTTTATTTAGATATCATAAAATTCACACATTTAAAATGTACAATTCAGTGGTTTTTAGTATTTTTAACAGTTGTGCAACCAGCACCTGAGGCAATGGCAACCCACTCCAGTACTCTTGCCTCGAAAATCCCATGGATGGAGGAGCCTGGTGGGCTGCATGCAGTCCATGGGGTCGCTAAGAGTCGGACACGACTGAGCGACTGAGCGACTTCACTTTTCACTTTCATACATTGGAGAAGGAAATGGCAACCCACTCCAGTGTTCTTGCCTGGAGAATCCCAGGGATGGCGAAGCCTGGTGGGCTGCCATCTGTGGGGTCGCACAGAGTTGGACACGACTGAAGTGATTTAGCAGCAGCAGCAGCAACCAGCACCAAAACCTAATTTTAGAATATTTGCTGCATTCTAAAAAGAAATTTTGTACCCATTAGCTAAACACTCCATTTTAATTTTTATTTGAGAAATACATATCTGTTTATTTGATTGAGCTGGGTCTGTCTTGTGGCTGCAATGTGGGATCAGGTTCCCTGGCTAGTGATCCCTGGGCGCCCTGCACTGGGAGCGAGGAGTCTTAGCCACTGGGCCACCAGGCAAGTCCCAAGAGCACTTTAAAGAGATTATTTTCTTTAGTCTTTCAATAACTTCTTCATTTAGTATTATCCTCTTTCATGGACAAGAAAACCAAGGCCCAGAGTTAAGAAAAACTTGTAGAAGATAACACAAACTGCCAGTGCCAGAGCCAGGATTCAAACTTGGTTTTGGTTGATGCCAGAGGGTGCCATTCTCAAACCATTACCCAGCTTCTGTAATCTGTTCTTCTGACTCTGCCTGGTTCTTACTCCCTAAGGCCTGTTTCTTGCCCTCAGGGCTTCTCCCAACTGTCATGTCCTATTCTGGTCCCTCCTTGCCTGGGTTCCTGCAGGTTGCTTCTGGGCCCTACCCTCTTTCCCTTTAATCCACTCTTCTGGCACATCAACTTCCTAATGCCCAGTCTTGCTCAGGTTACCCACTTTGAATAGGTCCACAGTACCTCCTGAATAAAACCCTTAGCTTCTTAACATGGTATCCAGAACTCAGAGGCCTGGTCCTGGTCCACTCTTCCAACCTTCTCTTGACCTCACAGAAGCCTTTTGCTCCTATCACACTGGGTCCTTGCCAGCTTCCACATGTATCTAACATGATCCTGTCTCCCCATATTTGGTCCTATGCTTTCTGCAGAGAGTACTATTCTCCCAAATTTCTTTCCGTGTAAATCTTACTTGGTCCAGCTACAAACCTCCTCCAACAGGGGGTGGTTCCTCTTGCCCTCTGCCTTCCCACCCCATTCAGCTCACCCAGTGGGGCTCTTACTACATACTTTCTGTATTAACTTGAGTTGGTCCAGACTGTAAAATCCAGAGAGTCCTTTGATTGCCTGACCAGAGTAATTTGCCCACTCTCTTTAGAGAGAGACAGCATCAGTGCCACCCAAAACACACAGAGAATAGGGGAGCAGAGAACCCCTAAAGAGATGCTGGGTGCATTGAAACAAAGACCTATGTCCAAGTATAGATGGGCTGTAGCTTTTCCATAAGACCTGTGTAACCTTACTATTTTACTTAATACCTCTTTGATATATTTGGTTCACATGTTCCTTTATTCATTCAAAAATAGTTACATAAGCAAAAACCAAATATAGTCCTTAATTCATAGAACTTATAGTCTAGTGGGAGAAGCCAAAACTAATCAATAATAAAAGCAAACCTAGAAATGCTGCGAAACAGTAACCTGAGACATAGTGATTGAATCTCGAGAAGGTTTTCAGGTTTTTAATTCACACGATCCTGTAAATTATTTTAGCTGGGTGACGAGCCTTCTATTTCACAGTTAAACTGGTCCTTTAAATTTACATGTTCCAGAAGAGGTACCTTTCGATTAATTCACACTGAAGTGTGAATGAGCAAGGCAGCCCTCTCTTCCTAAATCCTTGAAAGAAGATAGACCCTGTGGTTGAGGATGACTGCAGAGGCCTAAGGAGGCTAAAGAACAGTTTCCTTTACTTTCTGATTTTGACTGAGGGACACTTGGAAACTGGCTCTGAAGGATCCTGTCTAGAGGACAGGAGAGGTGTGGAAGTCATAAGGCCTTTGCTGACCTTCATTCTTCTTAGTAGCTATAGAAGCTTCATGTGCAAAATTTATCTGTGTACCAAAACAACCTGCACAAGAATGGGTTATAATGGCAGGAAAAAAAGGATCCCTCCCAGCTTCAGCTCACATGACGGTGGAGATAACACCTAGCATGGAGAGTTCATAATGTACTCGCCCATTTCTGAACATCACATATATGTTACTCCTTTGAAACTTACCATCAGCACCTGGGGCCTCCTCACCTGAGGTCTAGGGTGTTTTTGATTAGAGCACCAGAGAGATTCCAATTCAAAATGATTCATTCGGTTTGCAGGTCTTCCAACTCACCCTGCAAGACTGAGGACCACTGCCACCTCCCTCAGCTCTGCCCCACGCCAAGCCTGGCTGCTTGGCGTGGTACTTTCAGGCTTTCAGAGAGTTTGGTTTTTGCCTCTGCTGTGGCCCAGACAGCCTGGCCCCCTTGCCCTCCAGCTATAGTCTGAGTTTTTGGAGTGTAGGATCATGGCTTATTCAACCCTGTAGCCCCAGATGGTGACTCCCAGTGAGTAATGCTTCAGGACTGTGTGAGCTTCCAGTCCTCTTCTCTGCCAGCTTCTTACCTCTGACCTTGTAGTCCTGGCTAGGGAAAATGACCCTCAGAACTTTCACTCTGGGGTTCCAGCCCCAAACTTGTTTGTTTTTAGCTGTGTAGAACCGGTTCCTCTCCTTCCCCTCACTGAGTTCCCTCCCCGGATTTCTGGCCCTGTGGCCAGTTTTGAAGAGGATTCCATAGCAAAGTTGGACAGTTTTTTTTTTTTTTTTCTCCCACATGTGAAATATGTAGATGTTAGTCTTTAGTGTGTCTGAAGGAGACAAGGGTTAAGCTTTGCCCCAGCCCAGAGTAACCATGTGCCCCAGGAAGTAAACTATTGGGAATGATTTGTAGCACACATTTGTCTTTTAACTTTTCCCCATTTTTGCTGGTGATCCCCCACTGGGTGAGCTCTGTTGGGAGACAGAGCTCTCCCCCAGGAAGAAGGGTAGAGGCAAATGACCTCGGCCAAGTCAATTGGATGTTCTTCTAATGACTCTGCCTCTCCAGGGGAGTGACTTGGAGACACATGGACAGGTGGGAAATCAGCAGAGGGGTGACTGCTGAGAATCAAGTGACACTAAATGGACTGACCTTGGCTGGGTTTCCTGTTCCTTAGCCCCCTTCCTTCTTGCCAGCTCTTCAACCTAGTTTCATTCCAATGAATCCAGTTTCTGTTATGTTAGCCAAAGTTAGTTTCCAGAGCTTGCAATCAAGATTGACATAAATCTGAATGTACATCTGCAGGGGATGGTTTAAATAAACCAGGGAACGTCTGTAAGATGGAATACTACATAGCAGTTCAAAAGATCAATGGCAGGGAATTCCCTGGTGGTCCAGAGGTTAGGACTCCAGGCTTTTACTTTAGAGGCTGTGGGTTTGATTCCTGGTCCAGGAACTAGGATCCCACAAGCTTCGAGGTACGACCATAAGAAAAAGTTGAAAGAGTTATGGCAGATCTAGGTGTTCTGACATGGAAAAATCTCTAAGATGCAAGTCTAAGTACAATATGTACAGCACTTCACCATTTATCTAAAACTTAAAATTATGTATTTCTCTGTGTATGTGTTACCAGTAGAATGAGAAATCATGAGTGACGTTTTGTTATCCTGTATTTTCAGGCCTAGAACAGTGGCTGGCACACTGTAGGCACTCAATACATATTTGTTGAATAAACGTATTGCATGGAAAAAGATCTGAATGAACACACATCAAACAGAAAATAGGGGTTTCTTAAAGGAGGGACAAGAATTATTTGATTTTTTTAAAAACAAGGACTATGTCTTCATGTATTGTATTATTAAACAATATAAAAATAAAAGAACTAAATATGAACAAGTGATTAAAAAGCCATTGAAATGTTGATTTCAAAGACTATCATAACAAATACAAGTTAGTTGGCAAGGAAAGGGGGAGAGAATGGGTATTCCAGATGAGTACATGATATTTTGGTAAAGTTGCTGGCCTGTTTGACAAGAGAACTAATCATTACATTTTTTAGGCCTTTTTCCTTTTTTTCAAATGTTCAATAAGCAGCCTTATCCCATCCCTAACCAGGCTCAATATTGATGCAAGACTCAGAAAAGCTTATTGTACACATGATATTTTTATATTTTGATCTAGGCATCAAAATGTCCTGCTTTAATTCAAGGAGAATGAACAGCAGGAGCACAAATGGAAAACAGAAAGTTGCATCTGGGAATTCCAAGTCACTTGCTTTGTTGGAGGGTGGGAGTGGAGAGGACGATGTTGGAACTGCTGTCACGGGCAGATCCTCCTCTTCTTTCTCTTCCACCTTATTCCTTCTTTTATTTCCCTCCTGTATTTCCTCCTCCTTTTTCTCCCCCTTCCCTTGAGGCGAGGGCCTGGAAACACAAAGATGATTCAAATAACCCCTCTGCCTTCAAACTCCAGATCTGTTGGGATAGGTAGATGGATTTGCAGTCACATTTGTGGTGGACTCAAGTCCACGCCTCTGCTCTTCAACCATCCTTTAGATCCCTGGCCTTCTTCCTTTCTCCACATTTCTGAATTCCTGCCAATCTGTTCTCTACTTCGATATTTAGACCTTCATAATTCTAAACTGTGTTCTGTTGTATGTGACTCATGTTCATTTGTCTCCCTGAGTTTACTGTAATCTCCTTGAGGGCTGGGGCCACTTTTCTGTGACCTTTTGTTCAGCCAAGCAGTTGGAAACAAGATGACTTTCTGAACTTTCATGAATGCCTGCTGTACAGCTGTGCTTATCATCACGCTGACAATCAATAACTCAACAGGGTAGGATGATTTCAGGAGAGCCGTGACATCCTTGCAGAAACAGGGTGTGCAGGCTTGTCAGCTGCGGGCTACTTTTACAGCACTCAGTCAGCAATGATACTTGCTTTTAATCAGAAGTCACAGAATAACAGTTGGTTTTGAGGAGGAACCCTCCCTTTTTCAGGGTAACTGATTAAACTGTAACTACAAGTGCAATGTATGGTCGTTATCACACAGTAATGGAGATAGAAGGGCTATCTGAGAAGGGAGTTCAGCTATTTTTTTTTTTGGCCGCATGATGCAGCATGCCAGATCTTAGTTCCCTGACCAGGAATTGAACCCATGCCCCCTGAAGTGGAAAGGTAGAGTCTTAACTACTGGATCACCAGGGAATTCCTGTGGAGTTTAGCATTCTTAATACTTACTGTCTCACTTCTGCTGTGAAGCAGCTCTTCAGAGGTGATCTCATTTAATCTTCACAATACCCCTCTGAGGATTATTATTGTCCTCACTTTACAGAAAAGGAAACAGAATCAGAAAATCAAGTAACTTGTCTGGGATCACACAGCTCGAAGTGATGGAGCCAAAAATTGAAACTAGGCTCACTAACTTTACAGCCTAACTCTTAACTATAGTGCTGTAGTTCCCCAAATATTAAGGACATTGTGTGAAAAAAAATCATCAAAACAGGTGAACCAGAAATACAGTTGTATGGTATTCTTCTAGTTGTAGTGGTAATAGTTTAAAGTTTTGAACATTTCATTTGTGTGAAAGCATCCATTTCAGTCAATTAATTGATGTACTGGGTGTCATGGGACCAGGAAAAAAACCTAAAAAACTTGTTCACACTTCAGGGAAATGGCAGGATTTGAGCCTTGGGCTCCCTTCTTTGTATATGCAGAAATTATACAACCTGGATTTTCCAAGGCTGCCTGGGGTTCTGTAAGACCTCGCGGCCTTTTCTCAGAATCTGTCGCTCCAAAGACCACAGTGACTCGAATTCGATGCAATAGGCAAGAGGATTTATTAGGCCGGTGCGCCAGGGTCAGTCTCCACGCAAGGAGATGAACCCCCAACATCCACTGTGAGGAACTTTTATACCCAAAAATCACAGGCAGGTGTGGAAGGGGTCAAGAAATGTGGTAGTGGGCTATAGGCAGGTGTAGATGGGGTGAGGACATTTCATTGGTGGGAAAGGTCTGCAGACAATTAAGTCGAAGCAGTTGACTGGCCACTCTGCAGCGTTTGGCCAGTTCTTAGAAAAACAATTACCTAGGAATATTCCGATCGTAAATACATTTTCTTGGGAGGGGGTCTCTCCTGTAAGGTCAGGAAACTAGGTTATAAGTCATCAGTTAAGGAGTAATAGAATGGGGCTTTGTGAAGGACCAGGAGACTCTGAGTCACCAGATAAGGAGTAAGTTATCTCCAGTGAGGCATGGCCTGCCTCCGGGTTTCAGCATTAAGGGGACTTAAAATTTTAACTTAGGTTTCTCAGTTCAGTGAAAAATTTCACTGTTTGTTGAATTTTGCCTTTCTTTTCATGCATTTGCACAATAAGGACAATTTGTTCAACATAAAACTAAGTGCAATTTTATTTAGACACTTTTAGCCAAAATTCATCAATTGAAATAATCTATTAGAACACATGATTGATTCAATTTTTGGTTTGGATAACAGAGTCTGAGGATTTGCTTATGCATTTGTCAAAAAAAAAATTTAACAAAAGGCCACTATGTGCCATATGCCCCTGGGAACAAAATGGATGTAGCCTTTACTCATGTGTGGCGGGAAGTCTAGTTGGGAACCCTCACTTGAAATGAACGGTCACATAAACTATGAAGGAAGAGTTCAAGTGCTATGTGAAAGTTTAGTAAGGGAACTGATTTATTCAGAGGGGGCCATGGAAGGCATCTGAATCAGTGACTTTTATTTATTTGTTTATTTTGGCCGCCCCACTCAGCTTGTGGGGATCTTAGTTCCCTCGAGTCCTAACCACTTGACTGCCTGGGAATTCCCTGAACCAGTGACTTTTAAACTGAAATGTGAAAAACAATAAGGCAGGCCACCAGGAAAAGCAACAGAGCAAAGGCTTTTGAAAAACTGAAATGTGTGTGGATAGAACTTAGTGAAAGAAAAGGAGTGCTGGGTGATCTTCGGGTGAAAGGTTGTCAGAGAGAATAACAGGAAAAATATCCATAGAAAACCCCCCAGAGGAAACTAACACAGAGAAAGAAATTAATGCTTTAAGTTTACAGTGTTCTAGCATCTATTGCCTCAGTTAATCCTCACCAGAAGCCTGTGAGGCAGGGAGGGAAAGCATAATTATGCTTCTTTCTCTCTTTGAGGATTAAAGCTCAGCCAGGGACAAAATTATGCAGGTTTTGGCTCCATGATTCAGATCAGAGAGGCAAACTGTGGCTTCCTTGGGAAGCCAGAAGGGAGCGGGTGGAATGAAGAAGTGACCCACTGGTATGCTGTCTGAAGAAAGCAGGCTGTGAAACAAATTTAGTAAGTACTTCTTGGCTGCCACTTTGTACCTCTGTATCAGGACAGAAAACTAATCTTGCCATTTTAGAGAGTGACTCTTGAAGTCATTTTCAAGTTCGACAATTCTGAGACTTACACATCAGGACAGAATTTGAGCGTAGGCTGTATATTTCTGACTTGAAGTTAAAAGTCGGTGGAATCCGAAGAGTTAATCAAAATAAGAAACTACAACTCCCCGCAGGCCACGGGGCTGGGTTTCCCACCGACCCCTCCTTGGCCCCTCACCCCTTGCTTTTCCGCCACGACAGGGGGCCACTAATGACGGTTAGTTATTTGAATAGACCAATAATATCATGAAGCTATTCGGGTTGAGGCGGGGCGGGCAAGCTATCCAATCGTATAAAACAGGGGGTAACACTTTAGCCAATCCAGAGGCATGAGGGCGGGGCCAGGGTTGGGGGCGGTGAAAGAAGTTTGCTGACTAAGATGGCGACTGAGGCGCGGAGTGAAGGGGAGGTGCCAGCCCGGGAGCCTGGCCGGAGGTGAGCCCAGTTCTTGGTCCAGCTGCCTAGGAAACGAGCCCGTGGGCTGGTCGTACTGCGCCTTTCTCTCGGGTCACGGTGACCCAGGGGGCCAGGCTTTGTTCCTTTTCTCTGCGGCGTTTCTCATCTTTGCGGCTGCAGGGACTGAGGCTCGGTGGTCTGGCGCCGGCGCTGGGCACAGCCAGGACCCTGCTTGATCCTGCTGATGCTATTGGGACGTCCACTAGCGGGGTTGGCTGCAAACCGACCTGTTTGTGGTGGCAACGCTGCGTGCCTTTGCGCTGAGACTCATCTCGATGGTGAGGAAACAAGCCCAGAGCTGTTAAGCGAATTCCTCAACGTCGCACAGCGCTGGGAGAAAACGCTGTCAGTACTTCTTAATCTCTTCCGAGGCAGTTTATATGATTAATTCGGAGCACAGATTTGAGTGTCGTTTAGATATGGATATGAGTCCTTGGACCAGTTTTAAGCATTTGAAAAATTTTATAGTAGTGAAAACACTTAGCATGAGATCTACCCTGTTGGTAAAATTTTAAGAGTACAGCGAGTGCTGTCGACTGTAGTAATGTTGTGCAGCAAATCTCAAAAGCTTATCCATTTTGCTTAACTGAAACTTTAAGTAAATAGTAACTTCCCATTGCTCTTCTTCCAGCTGCTAGCAAGCCCCGTTCCATTCTGTAATTCTGTGACTTTGACTATTTTAGATACCTTGTGTAAGTGGATACATCATATAAGTGGAATCATTTGTCGTCCTCAAGTTTTATCCCTACTGTCACATACTGCACAATTTTCTTTTGTAAAGGCGAGTAATATTCCACTCTAGGCATATACCATAGTTTGCCTGTATCTATTCATATGTCCGTGGACATTTAGGTTGTTGCCACATCTTGGCTATTGTTAATTGTGTCTCAGTGAACATGAGACTGCTAATAATTCTTTGAGATCGTAATTTCATACTTTTGGATAAATACAAAGAAGAGATTGCTAGGTCCTAGAGTAGTTCTATTTAAAATTTTTTGTGTGAACTTCTGGGAGGGATTGGGGGCAGGAGGAGAAGGGGACGACAGAGGATGAGATGGCGCATGGCATCACTGACTTGATGGATGTGAGTCTGAGTGAACTCCGAGAGTTGGTGATGGACAGGGAGGCTTGGCATGCTGCGATTCATGGGGTCACAAAGAGTTGGACACGACTGAGCGACTGAACTGAACTGAACTGAGGCTACTCACTGCTATTGTTTAGTCTCTTGAGTTGTGTCTGACTCTTTTGCAACCCTATGGACTATAGCCCGCCAGGCTCCACTGTCCATGGGATTTCCCAGGCAGGGATACTGGAGTGGGTTGCCAGGAGATCTTCCTGACCTAGGGATCAAACTGGTGTCTCCTGCATTGATGCGTGGATTCTTTACCACTGAGCTACACACTGCCCTATTTTGTTTTCCTGCCAACAGTGTACAAAGGTTCCAGATTCTCCAGGCCCTCACCAACACTTTTTTTTTTTTTTAAATCATAGCCATCCTGACAGATGTGAGATGCTACCGACTGTGGTGAGGAACAAGGCAAGGCTGCCCACTCTTGCCACTTCTGCTCAACATAGTATTGGAAGTACTAGCCAGAGGAATTAGGCAAGAAAAAGAAACAAGGAGGGATTGAGATAAGAAAAGGAAGAATAATATCCCTCTTTGAAGACATGATTTTGTATGTAGGAAATCCTTAAGATGCTAACAACAACAACAAAAAAAAAACTATTAGAATTTATAAACAGGTTCAAGTTGCAGGATACAAAATTAACATACAAAAATCAGTTATGAGTCTATACACTAAGAATGAACTATCTGAAAAGGAAATTAGGAAAAGAATCATAATTATAGGAGCACTAAAAAGAATAAGATACTTGGGCCAATTTTTAAACTTCTCTCAGCTTCAGTTTCTTCATTTATAAATGGACATAATGATGTCTACTCCAGAGAATGTCAGGATTAAACCAGACAATCCTTTTAATCCTGTCAGTGCTGAACCTAGTAGTTAATAACCACTCCATACTTAATAGTTTTTTGTACTTCTAGTAGAGGAACTAAAGAACAGATCAGAGGGATCAGTTTAGAAATCATTGCTTTATTTCTACGGAGTGTTTTCTCCCAAGTTAGCACACTCCCAATTAAGCTTTTCCTAGAAAGAATTTCTAGATGGTTTTACCCCAGCTTTAAGAACTTAGTTGTCTTAATTGAGAAAATGTATATTGGAATTCAGTGAAAGAAAAAGAAAGTGAGGTCGTTCAGTTGCGTTCGACTCTGCAACCCCATGGACTGTAGACTACCACACCCCTCCATCCATGGGATATTGTGAGTACTGGAGTGGGTTGTCATTTCCTTCCCCAGAGGATCTTCCCAGCCCAGGGATGTAACCTGGGTCTCCCACATTGTAGGCAGACGCTTTACCGTCTGAGCCACCAGGGAAGTCTTAATTCAGTCTGGAATTAAGCAGAGTGAGCTTATTTACAGTGTTGTTTGTTGAGTCTCTAAGTC
>SJXQ01006411.1:0-19237 GCA_006408695.1 Aepyceros melampus
CAAAAAAAAAAAAACATGAAACAGTATTTACGAAGCAAAAAAAATATTTAATGACTCTTAAAACTCCTGATCCTTAGAGTTTAAAATGTTATAAATTTGAATGAAGCAATTCAAAAAATTTAGTGAAAAATATTATGAGTTATTAAAATACTATCTAGTTAACATTTGTAGAGTCTTAACATGCATTCATGCTAAGTCACTTTAGTTGTGTCTGACTCTTTGTGACCCCATGGACTTTAGACCATCAGGCTCCTCTGTCCTTGCTACCATTCCCTTCTCCAGGGGTCTACCCAACCCAGGGACTGACCTGAGTCTCTTACTTCTCCTGCCTTGGCAGATAGGCTCTTTACAACTAGTGCCATGTGGGAAGCCCTTGTAGAGTCTTCAGTTCAGTTCAGTTGCTCAGTCGTGTCCAACTCTTTGCAACCCCATGAACCACAGCACGCCATACCTCACTGTCCATCACCAATTCCCGGAGTCCACCCAAACCCATGTCCATTGAGTCAGCGATGCCATCCAGCCATCTCATCCTCTGTCATCTCCTTCTCCTCCTGCCTTCAATCTTTCCCAGCATCAGGGTCTTTTCAAATGAGTCATCTCTTCACATGAGGTGGCCAAAAGTACTGGAGTTTCAGCTTCAACATTAGTCCTTCCAATGAACACCCAGGGCTGATCTCCTTTAGGATGGACTGGTTGGGTCTCCTTGCAGTCCAAGGGACTCTCAAGAGTCTTCTCCAACACCACAGTTCAAAAGCATCAATTCTTCAATGCTCAGCTTTCTTTATAGTCCAACTCTCACATCCATACATGACAACTGGAAAAACAATAGTCTTCACTAGACAGACCTTTGTTGACCAAGTAATATCTCTGCTTTTTAATATGCTGTTGAGGTTGGTCATAACTTTCCTTCCAAGGAGTAAGCGTTTTTTAATTTCATGGCTGCAATCTTACTGAAGAAGAAAAACTCTTCTTAGTGTTTTATACCCATTATCATGTTTAACTCACAATTTCGCTATTAGGGGGTACAATTATTATCCCTACTGTGCAGATGAGGAAACTGAGGCAGAGACTTTAAAAATCTAGCAGTCAGATGGATGAACTCAGGGAGTTTCCCTCTTTGCCTATGCATTTAATCATTACACTGACAGTTTTAATCCTAAACTCTAACCTTTAGTGTTTTCCCCCCTCAGGTCAGCTAAGATCTAGTAATGACATCTGTAACAGCTATCTCTGCCACCATGACTTTCTCAACCTTAAATCTAGCCCTGCTATTTAATGCCTTGGTTATTAAAGTGAAGTCGCTCAGTCGTGTCCGACTCTTTGCGACCCACGGACTGTAGCCCACCAAGCTCTTCCATCCATGGGATTCTCCAGGCAAGAGTACTGGAGCAGGTTGCCATTTCCTTCTCCAGGAGATCTTCCCAACCCAGGGATCCAACCCAGGTATCCCACATTGCAGGCAGACGCTTTAACCTCTGCACCACCAGGGAAGTTTCTCTTCAGATCGTATAAATCTTTCACCTTTTACTAAAGATTTCCATGGAGAGGAACAATTCTTGGTTATTAAGGAGACCTCTAATTCTTCTCTGTTATGCACTGAATATTTGTGTCCCCCCAGATTTCACATGGTGAAGCTCTAACCCTCAATGTGATAGTGTTAGGAGGTAGGACCTTTGAGAGGTACTTAGGTTTATGTGAGCTCAAGAGGGTGGTATTAGTGTCCTTATAGGAAAAGAGACCAGAACACTCTCCCGTCTCCCTCTCTCCCTCCATCTCTCTCTCTCTCTCTGCCTTGCAAGGACACAAGTGAGCAGGTAGTTATCTGCAAGTCAGGAAGAGAGCCCTAACCAGGAACCAAATGACCAGCAACTGATCTTGGCCCTTTCCAGGCCCCTGGAACTATGAGAAATAAATATCTGTTGTTTAAGTCACTCAGCCTATGGTATGTGGTACAACAGCCTGATTAATCTACTATCCCTAGAGTTGGACACAACTAAACAACAACAAGATATATACATAATGATATACAACCTCTCCCCATGTTATACATACTCAAGGCTATCTCCCAAGTAAGTTTTCAAAGACAGATTTATCAATGTCACATTCCTACTTAAAAATATGTAAGGGTATGGTGCCTGAGGGCAGGATTCAAATCCTTCAGGAGGGTATTCGAAGCTTCATACCCTTGGACTCAATTACTTCTACTAACTTTATTTCTTACTATAGTTTTCTCTGAAATGTTCCCTCCAGCAAATTCCCCAAACACCCCCAAACAAATGTTTGGATATACATCCTCTATCTCTCTGCCCCTATGCATTCTTTCTGGCCATTTCTGGAATGCCCTGCCCCTATTCTGTCTCCAGAAACTTCCTTTTACCTGTTCAGACTCACTCTAAACATCCAATCTTGTGAAAAGATTTAGCCAGATCTCTGTGCTCCCATAAGACTTTGCTTATAGCTCTATTTTGACAAGCATTTATTTAGGGTCAGTCTCCACCAAAACCAGACTTCCCTTGTGGCTCAGCTGGAAAAGAATCTTCTCACAATGTGAAAGACTTGGGTTTGATTCCTGGGTTGGGAAGATCCCCTAAAGAAGGGAAAGGCTACCCACTCCAGCATTCTGGCCTGGAGAACTCCATGGACTGTATAGTCCATGGGGTCACAAGAGAGTCAGACACAACTGAGCGATTTTCACTTTGTTGTACACCATAATTGTTCACTATTTGCATATACCGTTAAAAGGATGACTACAGTAGGTCTAGTTAACATCTGTCCCCATACATAGTTACAAAAATGTTTTTCTTGTAATGAAGACTTTTAAGGTCTTTTATTAAGTGCTACTGTGTACAGATGCTCAATACCAAAATCAGATTGAATATATTCTTTGCAGCCAAAGATGGAGAATCTCTATACAGTCAGCAAAAATAAGACCAGGAGCTGAGTGTGGCTCACATTGTGAACTTCTTATTGCAAACTTCAGACTTAAATTGAAGAAAGTAGGAAAAATCACTAGACCATTCAGCTATGACCTAAATCAAATCCCTTATGATTATACAGTGGAAGTGAAAATAGACTCAAGGGATTAGATCTGATAGACAGACTGCCTGAAGAACTATGGACAGAGGTTTGTGACATTGAACAGGAGGCAAGGATCAAGACCATCCCCAACAAAAAGAAATGGAAAAAGGCAAAATGTTTGTCTGAGGAGACCTTACAAATAGTTGCGAAAAGAGAAGTGAAAACAAAGGAGAAAAGGAAAGACATACCCATTTGAATGCAGAGTTGCAAAGAATAGCAAGGAAAGATAAGAAAGCCTTCTTCAGTGAACAATGCAAAGGAATAGAGGGAAACAATAGAATGGGAAAGACTAGAGATCTCTTCAAGAAAATTAGAGATACTAAGGGAAATTTTCATGCGGATATGGGCACAATAATGTACAGAATGGTACCGACCTAACAGATGCAGAAGATATTGAGAAGAGGTGGCAAGAATACACAGAACTATACAAAAAAGATATTCATGACCCAGATAATCACGATGGTGTGATCACTCACATAGAGTCGGACATCCTAGAATGTGAACTCAAGTGGGCCTTAGAAAGCATCACTATGAACAAAGCTAGTGGAGGTGATGGAATTCCAGTTGAACTATTTCAAATCCTGAAAGATGATGCTGTGAAAGTGTTGCATTCAATATGTCAGCAAATTTGGAAAACTCAGCAGTGACCACAGGACTGGAAAAGGTCAGTTTTCACTGCAATCCCAAAGAAAGACAATGCCAAAGAATACTAAAATGACTGCACAATTGCACTCATCTCACATGCTACCAAAGTAATGCTCAAAATTCTCCAAGCCAAGCTTCAATAGTATGTGAACCATGAACATCCAGATGTTAAAGCTGGACTTAGAAAAGGCAGAGGAACCAGAGATCAAATTGCCAAGATGTGTTGGATCATTGAACAAGCAAGAGAGTTCCAGAAGAATATCTACTTTTGCTTCATTGACTACGATAAAGCCTTTGACTGTGTGGATCACCACAAACTGTGGAAAATCCTTCAAGAGATGGGAATACTAGACCACCTTCTAGACACCTTCTGAGAAACCTGTATGGAGGTCAAGGAGCAATAGTTAGAATTGTACATGGAACAACAGACTGGTTCCAAATCGGGAAAGGAGTATGTCAAGTCTGCATATTGTCACCCTGCTTATTTAACTTATATGCAGAGTACATCATGAGAAATGCTGGGCTGGAGGAAGCACAAGCTGGAATCAAGATTTCCAGGAGAAATACCAATAACCTCAGATAGGCAGACGACACCACCCTTATGGCAGAAAGTGAAGAGGAACTAAAGAGCCTCTTAATGAAAGTGAAGGAGGAGAGTGGCTTAAAGCTCAACATTCAGAAAACAAAGATCATGGCATCTGGCCCCATCACTTCACGGCAAATAGATGGGGAAACAGTAGAAACAGTGGCTGACTTTATTTTTCTGGGCTCCAAAATCACTGCAGATGGCGACTGCAGCCATGAAATTAAAAGACACTTACTCCTTGGAAGAAAAGTTATGACCAACCTAGACAGCATATTAAAAAGCAGAGACATTACTTTGCCTATAAAGGTCCGTATAGTCAAAGCTATGGTTTTTCCAATGGTCATATATGGATGTGAGAGTCGGACTATAAAGAAAACTGAGCACTGAAAAATTGATGCTTTTGAACTGTGGTGTTGGAGAAGACTCTTGAGAGTCCCTTGGACTGCAGGGAGATCCAACCTAAAGGAAATCAGTCCTGAATATTCATTGGAAGGACAGATGCTGAACCCGAAACTCCAATACTTTGGCTACTTGTGTGAAGAGCTGACTCATTGAAAAAGACCCTGATGCTGGGAAAGATTGAAGGCAGGAGGAGAAGGGGACGACAAAGGATGAGATGGTTGGATGGCATCACCCATTCGATGGACATGAGTTTGAGTAAACTCTAGCAGTTGGTGATGGACAGGGAAGCCTGGCATGCTGCAGTCCATGGGGTCGCAAAGAATCAGACACGACTGAGCAACTGAACTGAACTACTGTGTACAAGTACTGTTGTAAACATTATATATTCAGTCATTAATCTTGTAACACTATGAGCTAAATATAAAGATTGGGAAATGGGACCCCAGAGAAGTCAAACAATATACCCCAATGTTATAAGACTAGTAGGTGGCAGAATTAAAATCATAACCCAGTTACCAATTTCAGCCACACAATCAGCAAAGTTTTCTTCTATTTTCTTACCTCCTTTTCCTTATAGGGATATTTGGTTGCCCAGAGGACTTGTATGATGAGTGGGATGAAATTAAATGGATGAGCAGAAATACATATGGATACTTGCTTTACAACAATATCACTGCAGAGCAGTAGGTACAGAAAATCTGCAATAAACATATATCTACATGGAAACAAATGAAACTTCACCTATTCCCCCACCGCCCCTCACCCTGAGAATCAATCTAGAGGCAAAAGGCACAACAATAGGACTTCCAGAAGATAAAATAGACAAATATTCATGAACTCAAGGTAGGAAAGACTTCTTCAAGTGTCTGCCTGCAATGTGGGAGACCTGGGTTCAATCCCTGGGTCGGGAAGATCCCCTAGAGAAGGAAATGGCAACCCACTCCAGTACTGTTGCCTGGAAAATTCCATGGACAGAGATGCCTGGTAGGCTACAGTCAATGGGATCATAAAGAGTTGATCAGGAGTGAGCAACCTCACTTCAAAACCTGAAAATGCCCTATATGCAAGGACTATCTCTCCTTGTCTTTGTATCCTCATCCTTTACACAGATAAGACCGTTAGATAGCATCAATGACTCAGTGGGGAGATAGTGGAGGACAGGGGAGCCTGGTATGCTGCACTACACAGGGTCTCAAAGAGTCAGACAGGACTTTGTGACTGAACAGCAACAACCCTTGCACAGGGACCTGTAGTAGATGCTCATTAAATTAATTTTGAGGGAGTGAGTTGAAGTTAAGAATATACTCTTTCCAAATTTTGACGGCCATTAACTCTGGCCAGAGTAGTAGATAATTTTAATGAGCAGAGTTTTATTTTAGTGATAATCTTGCTTATCTAATTTCCTAACCCTGCAAATTTCCGCAAATTTTTTTTTGCACATCCAGTTCACTGATCAACTATCAAACTGAAGAATAGCTTGTCATTACATCCGCAGTGAGTCAGTTGCCTGGGGAAAAGTACATGTCACACATTTACATTTTGGCCTCAAGGTAAAAGCACTTTTTATTTTCTGAACAGAGCAACAGTCTTGAAGTCTAAAACAGTAAATTTGATGCTGACTGTGGTCAGTGATGAAAACCTAGTATCACTTACAAAACTGTACAAGTTTTTTTTGGAGGCATGTTCCTGGTCTTGGGCTAGTATATCTGACTATCATTAATCCTGATGAACTGCCAGATTCCTAAGTCCCACACAGATGACCTGTACAAACAAAGCCTGTAACAAGCTATTCAGCCAAAATGTTTCTTTGAGAATTTCGACTGCTAACTGTATCACTAAAACTTCTACTCAAAGAAAAAGCCTAATATTTATATGAAAGCTTGTTCTGCCACAGAGGGGCAAGAGAGATGGCTAAGGAGATGGCTAAGGAGAGGTCACTTAGGAGTCATCTATAAGAGTCTAGATGAAAGGATACAAAGTCACTTCTTTGAAGTACCCTGTTGTTCTATTATATGAAGTCCAGCCTGCCATACCCAGAGACACATGGACACACATACACACACGCACATGCCCACACACACACACACACACACTCACTCTTTCAGTGTCTGTGTTTACCAGCACATTTGAACCTATAGTTTATGTTCTTTTCTGGATAGCAGTAGCATAAAAGAAAGAACACTAGACTAAAAATCAGGATATATGAGCAGAGGAATTTGGAATAAATGATAATGACAAATAATAATCACAAAAAGTAATATAATAATTACTAAATATTTACATATGTTAAATGAATTATTCCTCTTAATCAACCCGAGAGGAGGGGACTTTTGCTTTACAGGTGGGAAACAGACACAGCAAGGCTGAGTTGACCACAGCACACGGCTGTGCACGGTAGAGCTGGGAATTGAGATCATACATTCTGGCTATGTCTGGGCTTGTACCACCAGCTCCCAAAGCACCCAATTCTAGTATCTATTTAGAAAACGTACCGCCTCATCACTTATGATTTTTCCCATTTGTCTGGGTTTCTAAGCATCAGGAGATTTGTCTCCAAGCAGCCCTCATCTTAAAGAGTATCTATATGAGAGGAGAAATTATGTAAATAGTTATGTAATATTAATTAAATAGACTACAACAGAGATGATCTTTTCGTTTAAAAAGTAGGAGACAACTAATAAAAGATGCTGTTTCTTCAACTATCTTTCTCATGCCTATTCATAAACTTATCTTTAGGTCATAAAAACTCCCCATTTTGTAACAGGCACATAAACAAAGACCTCCTGTAATTCAGTGATTTTATATCCTATCACCCCGTGCATTGGCTTTAATCCCACAAAGTGAAAGTAAGAAACATTGAAATCACTGTGGATTTAACCCTTCTGTTACCCAAAAGTGCTTTTTCACTGGAAAACCGCTAGAAGCACTATTCAACGCACTCATCACTCTGGTAGGATAGCATTCCCTGATATGAACAGCACCAGCAAGTGCTGTTAGTAATTAAATTAAACCACATTCCCTAGGAGGTCTGTAAGTGCTGAAATGTCTAGCAACCTCATCTCAGCAAAAATGTCTGATCAACTCTCTTTGCCTCATAATTTCCCAACTCCATTTTCACTAAGATTAAATGTTAGGATTTTATTTCTTGACCCAGAGTGGGAACGTATCTGACTGCAGCTGTTTCTCAGTCTGCCAGTTTTATGGGACAGTGACTAGAGTGCATTGTGTTATAAAACCACAAGCAGGCAGTAAATTACAAGGAGGAAAGCAAAAACAAATTTTGCTGAGCACAGTTGGGTTTTTTGTTTGTTTGCTTGTTTTTAAAGTGGATGAATCTATTTTAACTCAGTCTGAATGAGCAAATAATAAAACATTTCTTAGAAATGTGTTACCACACTTCATCTTTATTTTGTCTTTAGTTTAGCAACAGAAGCAATCTTTGAAACAAACAGTTTCCACATGGGTAAGGTAAGCTGAGAAGATGCCAGTGTGCTAGCAGTTTTGACAGTTACCAAGTAACCCTGTCTCAGGAACTCTTAGAATTTTGCTTTTGAAACTGTGGACAAACACACAGGGGAGAGAGTCAGACTTAAATAGTCCAGCCTTCTCAGCTGTCTTTGAACTGTGGAAGGTTAGCAGCAGCATCTTTTGCTCTTGGAGATCAAAAGTTTTAGGAAGAGTCAATGGGGAAAGGAGACAGTGCAATGTCATAAAACAGACAAAAACCAGTCTCTGCGCCAAAGAGTATAAAGACTATGGGGGCTTGGGCGGGGGTGTGGTGAATGGTAGTTCCTGAGGAGGCTGACAGTATTGGCCTTCATCAAAACTCTTTCTAATTTTTCAAACCACTTCCACCCCAAAAGCTGGAGCAAAATTGGACAAATGAAGGCCACAGCAACTTTCTACCAAAGAGTAAGGCACAAAACTCGGTAGTTTCTCTGCTTGTTTCAATATCCCTGCTTCCTTCAGTAATGACACAAGCAATCACCAATTCAGTTCAGTTCAGTCGCTCAGTCGTGTCCAACTCTTTGCGACCCCATGAATCGTAGCACTAAAAGGGACTGGAATGGGTGAATTTAACTCAGATGACCATTATATCTACTACTGTGGGCAGGAATCCCTCAGAAGAAATGGAGTAGCCATCATGGTCAACAAAAGAATCTGAAATGCAGTACTTGGATGCAGTCTCAAAAACAACGGAATGATCTCTGTTCGTTTCCAAGGCAAACCATTCAATATCTCAGTAATCCAAGTCTATGCCCCAACCAGTAAAGCTGAAGAAGCTGAAGTTGAACTGTTCTATGAAGATCTACAAAAAGCAATCACCAAAGGGTCCTTGTTAAATACTATGTGTGTTACACTATAAAAGAAAAAAAAAAAAAAACCCAAAACCTCATACATGAATGCTCTCCACTTATTCACAGCAACCCCCCATTATTCAAAACACTGAGGGAAGAAAACTGAAGTGACATTATCAAGCTTCATAGATTGGAATTAATGGTTTTATTCGCTAGAGAATCCGGTTCTAAGAATTTGCTGTTTCTCCCAAGCCCACAAACTTTCAAAAGTTCTGTTGTAGCAATTTTGAGAACAGAGAGAGGTTCAAGGTCAAAACTGCCCCCAGCAGTTTGCACAGAGGAGCTCTGAATCTTTGGGAACTTTCCTTTTTAACAAGGTCTCAGATGGTAATGAATTGGGAGGACTAAACTTTTATACCTTATTTTGTTAAGTCAAGTTAAAATCTTTCCTTAATATAGTCATACAATTCTTAAATCTTACATATTTTCTTTAGAAATAGATTCCCTTCCACCTTCTGGAGAGTTAGCAAAGTTGTTTGCATAACAAATAACCATAAGCAAAAATCTTCATCAGAAGAAAACGGACTCTTCCTAGAAGTTCAAGAGGTCTGTGAGTTTTGAAGATGATTCACCTGCAATTCGGAGAAGGCAATGGCAACCCACTCCAGTGTTCTTGCCTGGAGAATCCCATGGATGGCGGAGCCTGGTGGGCTGCCATCTATGGGGTCACACAGAGTCGGAGACAACTGAAGTGACTTAGCAGCAGCAGCAGCAGCAGCACCTGCAATTATGCTGAGAAAACTAATTAGCTCTTGCTTGAGAGGGTTCTGTAAAACAAGGCTTTTTCAAGGATCTTAAAAAAAAAGTGGAGAAAAAAAAGAAACCAATATATGTGGGTGGTGAGGACAGAAATTATGCTCCTTAATAAAAATGTTAAAGAGCAATCTGCTCACTACAACAAATAGAACCATGTAGTCAAAACAGTTACATCTTGGAATGGAAGAAAGACAGTGCCTGACAGAAAAAATAAGAGCATATAGAAACAAATACTGCTCTCAAACATTTTTTAGGCCACCTCTTAAATCCTAACACAGTAGTCCTCCTTTACACATGGTTTTGCTTTACATGGTCTCAGTTACCCTTGGTCAACTGCAGTCCAAAAATATTAAATGGAAAATTCCAGAAATAAGTAATGTATAAGTTTTAAGTAAAGGTCCCTTCTGAGTGGCATGATGAGCTGTCATGTGGTCTTGCTCCCTTCCACCGGGGATATGAACCACTGGGTTATCAGACTGACTGTCACAATATCACAGTGCTAGTATTCAAGTAACCCTTGTTTACTTAATAATGGTCCCAAAGTGAAAGAGTAATGATGCTAGGAATTTTGATATGCCAACAGGAAGCCACGGAGGAGGCAATGGCACCCCACTCCAGTACTCTTGCCTGGAAAATTCCATGGATGGAGGAGTCTGGTGGGCTGCTGTCTATGGGTCGCACAGAGTCGGACACGACTGAGCGACTTCACCTTACTTTTTACTTTCACGCATTGGAGAAGGAAATGGCAACCCACTCCAGCGTTCTTGCCTGGAGAATCCCAGGGACGGCAGAGCCTGGTGGGCTGCTGTCTGTGGGGTTGTACAGAGTCGGACACGACTGAAGCGACTTAGCAGCAGCAGCAGCAACAGGAAGCCATGAAGGCTTCCTTTAAGTGAAAAGGTGAAAGCTCTCAACTTAAAGAAAGAAAAAAATTGTATGCTGAGGTTGCCTATGGAATGAAAGAATGTATGCCAAGACCTATGGAAAGAAAGAATCTTCTATTCATGAAAGTATGAAGAAGGAAAAAAAAATCTGTGCTGTTGTTCTGCTGTTGTATTTCAAATTGCAGAAGTTAGGGCCACAGTGCATGAGAAATGGTTAGCTAAGGTGGAAAAGGCATTGAATTTGTACAATAATATATTTGGAGAGAGAAGGGCCATATTCACATAACTTTTATTATAGTGTATTATTATATAAGTTTTCTATTTTTTATTGTTAGTTATTATTGTTACTCCCTTACTGTGCCTAATTTATAAATTAAACTTTATCATAGATATGTATTGTTATACAGGAAAAAACATAGGTTTCCCAGTTGGCTTTAGTGATAAAGAATCTGCCTGCTAATGCAGGAGATGCAAGAGAGGAGAATTTGATCCCCGGATCCGAAAAATCCCCTGGAGTAGGAAATGGCAACCCATGCACTATTGTTGCCTGGAAAATTCCATGAGCAGAAAAGCCTGGTGGGCTACAATCCATGGAGCCACAGAGAGTCGGACAAGACTGAGTGATTGGGCACACGCACATATACATAATAAAAAACATAGTACATGTAGGGTTGTGTACCAGCCATAATTTCAGACATCCACCAGGGGTCTTGGAGTGTCTCTCCCCCAGATAAGGTAGGACTACTATATCTTAACATGGTAGCCCTGGAAAGACCTATAGGGACTCTTCCATTCTGCTTGACAAACTTAGAAGGAAAAAATTGAGGCCATTGTGGGGAGCTTATCTACCACTTATGGAGACAGTCCTCAGGTTCTCCTCCCTGTGTGAAATCTGTCTTAACTCCCCAGGTGGAGAGAGGGACTCTTTTTCTATGTTCCTGAACCCTTCTTTCTGTTGCTACCATTTAGCACATGTCAGAGCCACCTCATTATTTCTTTGCATGTCTGTGAGCAGCAGCTGATAAGAAGGGATGCACTGGCACTCATGTCTGTGTGTTCATATCCTCTGTGCTTGCAAGAGGAGATGATCAACATCACTAATTATTAGAGAAACACAAGTCAAAACCACAATGCAGCATCATCTCATGCATGTTAGAATAGCCGTCACCAAAATGGCAAGAAACAACAAGCATTGTGCACTGTTGGTAGGAATGCAAACTGGTCCTGTCATTATGGAAAACAGCACAGAGGTTTCTCAAAAAATTAAAAATGGAATATGATCCATCTATTTCACTTCTGGGTATTCATCCAAAGAAAACAAAAACACTAATTTGAAAAAATATATGCACCCCTATGTTCATCAAAGCATTATTTACAATAGCCAAGATATGGAAACAACATAAGTGCCCATTAATGGATGAATGAATAAAGATGTGGCATATAAATACAATAAAATATCATTCAGCCATTAAAAAGAATACAACTTGTCATTTGGGACAACCTGGATGGATCTTAAGGGTATTATATTAAGTGAAATAAGTCAGATGGAGAAAGAAAACACCATATGATTTCACTCATGCATAAAATATAATCATAATAAATAAATGAACAAACCAGAAAAACCAAAAACAAACATATTGGTACAAAGAACTGAGCAGTGGTTACCAGAGGGGAAAGGTGATAAGTAAAGGAGGTCAGCTGCAGGATGATGGATGGAAACTAAACTTTTGGCAGGGAACATGTACTGCTCATGAAATTTATATAATGCTATAAACCAATGTTACCTCAGTAAAAAGAAAATACTTTTTTAAAAAAGGATCCTCTGTGCTTAGCAATGTCTGATTCAAAAAATGAGTATTAACTAATTGATTGCTCAATTCAGTGACAAATTAATAAATTAGTGCATAAGGAAAATAAGGCCCACATTTGTTAACCAGCTACTTCATATCACGCAGCTGTGTGTATGTGAGTCACTCAGTGGTGTCTGCCTCTTGCAACCCCATGGACTATAGCCTACCAGGCGCCTTTGTCCATGAAATTCTCCAGGCAAGAATATTGGAGTTGGTTGCCATTTCCTTCTCCAGAGGATCTTCCTGACTCAGGGATCAAACCAGCAATTCCTGCATTGCAGACAGATTCTTTACTATCTGAGCCACCAGAGAAGCCCATTTGTATCAAGTTACATCTCTTCAAAGGCCTTTAAAAATTTTTGTATACATAATCCAGCAAAGGGTTTTATCAGAACAAGAAAAAAATTCCATAATAAAGCTTGGTAAAAAGCTTAGCTCATAAAACAAATGTTTGCCAAAATTAGATATTTTCTTTTTTTTAATATTTAAACAATAACATCATGCTAGAAGAGAATCTGAAGCTCCAGAATCAATGCCAAAAACAATTTGGTTCAATTTTTCAACATAATTGTTTGTCTATGCTGGCAACAAGGACACCAAGATGGATGGGACAGATACTGGCTCCCGGGGAGTTTACCGTTTAGTGGAAAATATAGAGATTCCTTCCATTTTTTTTTTAAAAATGTAATTTCCTCAAACAAATAAATAAGTAAAAGGAAAAAGACGTGTAAAGGAGGCAAATAGCATCCGCTCTAATCTCTGGTGAGCTCTCTTTCTTGGTGGAGGGCTTTTGCATTCAGTCAACAGGGTGCTTCTTTCTCAGAGCTATTCACCGCTCCGCTGCAGGGGACAGACTCATCATGGTGTTCTTAACATTCTTTCTTAGGCCGTCATAGTCCATATACACTGAAGGACAAGCCAACCCTTCACCACTCTGTTACAAGGAGATAAAAAAGCCATGCCATAACAACATGGAGAGAAAAAAGGGCCAGGAAAATCAGCTCTAACACCAATCTTCTGCTCCACCATCTATACCTGCTTCATCAGCTCCCTGACAACACCTCATTCAGTCTTTCCCTGGCATTTGTTTTCTCTTCCAAAAATGGCTAGAATCTTTGCAGGCCAAGGCTAAGACCAATGTCATGGACATGTGACCTGGCCACTCATAAGAGCCTCATATTTGCTCTCTGCTCTGCTGTTGCCACCTTGAAATTCTACGTAACTTTTTATCAAAGGATCTCTCATTTTCATTTTGCACTGGATCTCACAAATTATATGCTTGTGACCCCATTCTTTTCAAATGGTACTAGGACTGTAATAGAGAAGAATAATCTTGACTCCCAATGCTGCTGAGTCACTTCAGTCATGTCTGACTCTATGCGACCCCATAGACGGCAGCCCACCAGGCTCCCCCGTCCCTGGGATTCTCCAGGCAAGAATATTAGAGCGGGTTGCCATTTCCTTCTCCAATGCATGAAAGTGATAAGTGAAAGTGAAGTTTTCCGACTCTTAGCAACCTCTTGGACTGCAGCCTACCAGGCTCCCCCGCCCATGGGATTTTCCAGGCAAGAGTACTGGAGTGGGGTGCCATTGCCTTAGCCTAAAGTAAACATGATAGCCCATTCTCAAGGCTCTGCTCCCAGGCTTGACCTTTAAGGTATAATAAAAAGGTGCAGAACAGAAAATAAGAGTTTTATAAGAACATTGTGACCAGACCTACACAAACAGCTGCAATAACAAAGGATTCCAGGCCAGGAAGTCTGCAATAACTAGTCATACACTCTCTTCCTCACCTTTTAGTATAAAAGAAGCCTGAATTCTAACTTGGGTCAGATGGTTCTTTGATACTAGTCTGACATATTCTCCATCTGCTGGCTTTTTGAATAAAGTCTCTGTTCCTTCCCCCAATACTTCTCTCAAATCTATTGGCCTGTCATGTGGCAAGCAGCACAAGGTTGGACTCCATAACACAACCACACGGGTTCCCTGTCAGCACAGCACATGACTCTCGTGTGGTATATGGCCACCCATGCTGCATCACAACCAATTTTTACTGGTGTCTAAACAGTCACTGGCCTTCAAGTGCTACTGTCCTTTCTCTGGGAGTTAAGCACTACAGTAAAAAGATTCGTTTAGATTCCTTCACAGGTTCAAGGGAGCAGTAATTCCCAAACAATGCCTATCAGGAAGGTTGGTCTTCTCATCAGTCACAGCCCACTGGCACACTGGCACAGTCCAAACTGTTTCTGAGTCTCTCCACCATCCTCTTGGGTAAACAGATCAGGGCTAACTGGACCAAAGCACCAGAGGCTTAATCATGTTCCTAGCCTGTGATTGATGCTTTTGAACTATGGTGTTGAAGGAGACTCTTGAGAGTCCCTTGGACTGCAAGGAGATCCAACCAGTCCATCCTAAAGGAAATCAATCCTGAATATTCATTGGAAGGACTGATGCTGAAACTCCAATACTTTGGCCACCTGATGAGAACAACTGACTCATTGGGAAAGACCCTGATGCTGGGAAAAATTGAAGGCAGGAGGAGGAGGGGACACAGAGGATGAGATGGTTGGATGGATCGGATCACCGACTCAAGTGACATGAGTTTGAGCAAGCTCCAGGAGTTGGTGATGGACAGGGAAGCCTGGCGTGCTGCAGTCCATGGGGTCACAAAGACTCAGACATGACAGAGCAACTGAACTGACTGACCGACCCTGTGACTATGCTCACATAATTACTAGAGCTTATTACAATGGATCTAAAAATCTAGTGCCGAAACTGGGGCATCAGCATCACCTGGGAATTTGTTAGAAATACACAATCTCAGACACATTGAGTCAAATTTGGTGGTGTGGGACAGGAACTTGAGTTTAAGAAATCCATCCAGGTGATCCTGATGGCATTAGGAACCACTGAGCCATTAGAAATGGAAGAAATAATATCTTTTGGTTGCAAATACACAGCATCGATATGAAAAATGTTCTCCACCATTCCACTTAAAGGAAAGTTACACTATTTTATTCATTCATCTACTTTAATCATAATTGCTTTTATGCTTATGCTAAATATATTTGTGGATGTGTAAGCCCCTCAGATGACTCAGGCACTACACTGGATATAAAGATAATGGTTTGTGTCATGAAAGAGCTTATAATCTAATGCAGAAGAAGACAAGAGGCAAATTCATAAAGAGCTATTTATAAATAGCTCTGCCCAGAATGCTGGATGAGAAATTCAAGAAAGTGCAACATGCATTTGGCCAAGGCAGAAATTACATAGTATGTTGGGGCAGGGTTAGGGAAAATTTAATGAATGCACAGTGTAGCTGACATGTAGTAAGTGGGAAAGAGAACCTTCCAGGCACATGAAGAGCAAAAAAGAAAAGAGGTGAAAAAGAAGAGAGTGCATTTCAAGCATGCCTGTGTGCTCAGTTGCTCAGTTGTGACTGACTCTGCGACCCCACGGACTGCAGCCCACCAGGCTCCTCTGCTCATGGAATTCTCCAGACAAGAATACTGGAGTGGGTTGCCATTCCCTCTTCTAGGGGATCTTCCTGACTTAAGGACTGAACCCACATCTCTTGCCTCTTCTGCATTGGCAGGCGAATTCTTTACCACTGAGCCACCTGGGAAGTTTAGAGTTTATTTTGAGATGAGCATCTAATTCTGTTTCATTAGAGTGTAGAATCTATGAAAATGATTAATCTGAGAAAGCAAAACAAAATACTAGAGTGGGGTCAGCTTTTGGAGGGAAGGTCCTGATAGCAAGGCAGAGTTCTGGCTTCTGATGAGTGAGACAGTGTCCCGAGGCCTGTAATAGAGGCAAGTAGAACCAGCTTCTCAAGTTCTTCTCCATCTCAGCCACATCTCCACCTGGGATGACCAGCAAAGCACTTAAGCTCCTTGTGACACTGTTTCGACAAAGAGAAAGCATACTTGTCCTATTTCACAGGAAAAAATGGGATGAGCAGAAATGAGTTGAAGTCATTTGGAGACAGAGCTACGTTCCTAGACCCACTGCTGGGGAGACTAGATATTTCTTCATGGCTCTTGCGGCCAATGCACAGGATTTGTAAGTCATCTTTTTTATTCTCTCACATCAGATTGCTTCCTGGCGAATGACGACCTTTTTTTTTAAGTCAAGACTAATTTGTAGTTTGGAAAGTATCCTGGACAAGGCTGTGTTTAAGTTTCCACTTTTAGACACCAGGCTTCCAGCTCATCCGTCCCCACTCCCATATCCTGTGTGGTGCTGTGGATGGACTAATGGGTAGCCATGGGCCTCTTTAAATCCATGGATGAGAGACATCTGTGACAACATGATGGTTTCTGAGGCAAGGGAGGACTATCATTTGTTAACTACCTTGCTAGCTATTTCTGTCTATTTCATTACACTCACTCTTCTGACTTTTCTAAGCCTAGGCGAAGAACTGTGGGCAAATTATAAAAAGGCAAATAGTCAATTTATATATATATATATATATATATACACACACACACACACACACACACACATACTTTAAAAATTCTCTCTTTTGAATATTCTTGTGGGCAAAGAGCATCTATGGTTAATTTTGAATAACACTTGAATGATATACATGGGCCTCTTTAAATCCATGGATGAGAGACATCTGTGACAACATGATGGTTTCTGAGGCAAGGGAGGACTATCATTTGTTAACTACCTTGCTAGCTATTTCTGTCTATTTCATTACACTCACTCTTCTGACTTTTCTAAGCCTAGGCGAAGAACTGTGGGCAAATTATAAAAAGGCAAATAGTCAATTTATATATATATATATATATATATACACACACACACACACACACACACACATACTTTAAAAATTCTCTCTTTTGAATATTCTTGTGGGCAAAGAGCATCTATGGTTAATTTTGAATAACACTTGAATGATATAAAGTAATTTGCTGCTTTGAGGGCCTTAGGAGCAATACTAAAATAGCTGAGGGAATGTAAATTACTACTATTTCTATGAACAGCGTGTTGGCAATGCCCATCAAAACTTAAGTGTACAGTTGTGTCCAACTCTCTGTGATCCCATGGACTATAGCCTGCCAGGCTCCTCTGTCCAGGGAGATTCTTCAGACAAGAATACTGGACTTAGTTGCCATTCCCTTCTCCAGGGATCAAACCCGGGTCTCCCACATTGCAGGCAGATTCTTTACCATCTGAGCCACCAGGGAAGCCTTA
This sequence comes from Aepyceros melampus, assembly GCA_006408695.1. Lineage (NCBI taxonomy): Eukaryota > Metazoa > Chordata > Mammalia > Artiodactyla > Bovidae > Aepyceros > Aepyceros melampus. The sequence continues at coordinate 17,768 of SJXQ01006411.1, forward strand.
TCAAAACTTAAAGTGCATGCAAAATGTGAGTCAAAATTCTATTTCAAGGGCTTTATCTTACAGGTATACTCAAATAAGCAAATTGGCTCTGTGCAAGATTGTCCAATAAAATATTGTTTGTATTAATATTTTTTTTAAAAGCATTAGAAACTACTAAAATGACCATAAATAGGGAACTGGCTAACTAAGGTATAGCCATAAATGCTTGTTAATCAGAGCAAAGAATGGGAGAAATGCTTTATGTACTGATATGGAGAAAGCTCTAATACACACGGGTTTTGACAAATGTGGTAGCACACTGTGATCGGTATATTACTATAAAAAATTTTAAGGAATTTCTATATATTTATCTACACAAAAAGTATGGGAACAAAAGAAATAACATTGGCAACTATATGGAAAGAAACTTAAAGACATAAGATGGAAAAGAATTTCATTTCATAACCTTTCATTCCTTTTGAGTTTAAAGTGAAAGTGTGAAAGTCACTTAGTCATGTCCGACTCTTCACGGACTGTTCTCTAGGCCAGAATACTGGAATGGGCAGCTGTTCCCTTCTCCAGGGGATCTTTCCAAACCAGGGATCAAACCCAGGTCTCCCACATCGCAGGCAGATTCTTTACCATCTGAGCCACCGTGAAGCTCTTTTGAGTTTAGACCTGTGTTATCAATTAAGAAAATAAGTGAAGTAAAATAAGAATTCTAAACAGGATTTTAAAAATGACTAAATTATTAGCCTGAAAAAATTCTAATTTTTCTTAAGATAATCATTCTAAAAGACTATCAATTTTGAAGCTCTTTTTATTCTAGAAACTCAATGAAACTTTTCCATGCTAAAAATAACATACATATATCCTGCTAAGAAAAACAGGATGAACCAATTTTCCTTCTTCACCCTTACCCGAAAGAGTCAAGGCCAAAGAAATGATCTAGTAAGGAAAAAAAGTCATTGGAATAGCTATCATGAAAAATACGTGAAAGTGTTAAAGAGGAAGATTCACTAGGCCAAGCATTTATTTTGATGTCCCTCGTTTCAGAAAAAGATGTCATTGGACTTCACAAATTATAAGCCATACAAAAATGCAAAGTCCGTAAGAATAAAACAGTAGTTCAATACAAATTAACTAGTCACTCACTCAATGAGCACACAGAGTTTGGTAATGAAACCAGAGAAAGCCATTGCATGTGACATCATAAAGAAAAACACCATGCCAAGTAATGAATATGCTATCTAGGTTGGTCATAACTTTTCTTCCAAGGAGTAAGCGCCTTTTAATTTCATGGCTGCAGTCACCATCCACAGTGATTTTGGAGCCCCCAAAAATAAAGTCTGACACTGTTTCTACTGTTTCCCCATCTATTTCCCATGAAGTGATGGGGCCAGATGCCATGATCTTCATTTCCTGAATGTTGAGCTTTAAGCCAGCTTTTTCACTCTCCTCTTTCACTTTCATCAAGAGGCTTTTTAGCTC
>SJXQ01006411.1:20581-82637 GCA_006408695.1 Aepyceros melampus
GCATGACTGAGCGACTGAAGTGAACTGAATGAACTGAAGTAATGAATAACTGACCCAACAGTAGACTTTCAGCAGTCAATATAAGCTCACAGTACTGCTATTTATAATATCTTTAAAAATAGGCAGAAGCCACAATCACAAAATATAGCTGAGTATAAGCTGTGGTACAAGGACCAAAAACCAATGAAATCTAGATAAGCAACACTGCCATAACCCATTTAACTTAAGCATGGTTTCAGCTCATCTGAGGAAAGGAGGACTGCATATTTTTAAAGTTGTCCTCCAAAAATCTCTCTCTCCTCAGCAGACTTTTGCATCATACTGAGTGGCTGGGAATTTAATGTTATACTTCTTGACAAGTGCCTGGGGACATTCTCAGGTGCTGCTTTAGGACAGAATGATGGGTTTTAATCATCAACAATGTAAGCACTGAATTAACATCTTTTAACATAAGCTGAAGAGTGTTTCCATCTCCTTTAAAAGTAGAAGATCTAGCTACTTCTGTGAGTTGATAAGAGGGTCAAGATTTCCCTTAAGAACATTTTAGGCCCATTCCAACATATGCACGAATGGAGGACTGATGCTTAAAGCTTGACTGAAGTTCAATATTTTTGCCTGAAAAAGAGAAATACGTGTATAATCAAAAGTTCATCTTATAGTACTGATGAACCTATTTGCAGGGCAGCAATGGAGACACAGACATAGAGAACAGACTTACGGACACAGTAGGGGAAGGAGGGGAAGGAGACAAACTGAGAGAATATCATGGAAACATATTACCATATGTAAAATAGATAGCCAGTGGGAATTTGCTGTATGACACAGGGAGCTCACACTGGGGCTCTGTGACAACCCAGAGGATGGGATGGGGTGGGAGGTGGGAAAGAGGTTCAGGATGGAGGGGACATATGTATACCTAAGTATGATTCATATTAATGTATGGCAGAAACCAACACAATATTGTAAAGCAATCATCCTCCAATTAAAAATAGATCAATCTTCAAAGAAAGTTCATCTTAGTCATTTTGTAAAGCCAGAGATGCATTGAGAGACATTTGAGTAAATGGCTTCATGGTAAAAGACCAAAAATAAATTACGAAGTGTACATCTTGATAACTTGGAAGTCAGTTGACTTACATACATGTAAGCAAAAGCCAATTGAATGTTAGAAGATACTTAAATAAGAAAGCTGATTTGGCTATATTTTATTTGAAGTTTATTTATTTATTTATTTATTTTTGGCAGTGTATGAGAATAAGTTTCAGCCTTGTTTAACAGGAAAACCAAACTAACAGTGACTGAAATAAGAGAATTTTATTTCTCTTTACATAAAAGAAGTCTAAAGATAGGCAGTTCGGGGCTGGTACATTGGTTCAGTAGTCAAGGGACCAAGGTTCCTCAACCACCCTTAGCATCCTAGGAGGATTTTCATTTGCAAGGTCACCTGCATGGCCCAAGATGGCAGCTGCAACTTCTGCCAACATGCCCAAGTATGTAAAAGGAGGTGAAAAGAGTAAGTGTTGGGAAAATATAATTAAAAACAAAATCTTTTCCCAATCCAGAAATCATCTCCATAAAGGAAGTAGAGAAAGAAAACACTTTTATTCTTGAATATATATTATATCAGAATGTTATATCATTAAAAAATAAAATAAAATACTGTCAGTTGCACCAAGATGGATAAACCTAGAAGTAAATCAGAAAGAGAAAAATAAATACCAAATGACATCACTTATATGTGGAAGCTAAAAGCAAAAAGGACAGAGGTTAATTTATTTCCAAAACAAAGAGACTCGCAGACATAAAAAACAAACTTATGGTTACCAAAGGAGAAAGGGGAGTGGCTGCTGCTGCTGTTGCTGCTGCTAAGTCACTTCAGTCGTGTCTGACTCTTCGCAACCCCATGAACTGCAGCCCACCAAGCTCCTCCATCCATGAGATTTTCCAGGCAAGAGTACTGGAGTGGAGCGCCATTGCCTTCTCCAAAGGGGAGTGGGGAGAGGGATAACTTAGGAGGTTGGAATTAACATATACATACTACTATGTATAAACTAGATTACCAACATGGACCTATGTATAGCACTAGGAACTATATTCAATATTTTATAATAACATATAAGGGAAAGGAATTTTTAAAAGCATCTATATTATATATATATATATATATATATATATATATAACTGAATAACTATATGTATATGAATAACTATATAACTGAATCTCTGTACTATACTCCTGAAACTTACATAATAATGTAAATCAACTATACTTCAATTAAAAAAAAAATTTTTTTTTAAAGAATGTGATCCCCAACACAGGCAATCCAAAAAGAGATTTTAAAAATCAGAGAGATGGGGACTTCCCTGGTAGTCCAGTGCTAAGACTCACACTCCCAATGCAGAGGGCCTGGATTTGATCCCTGTTTGGGGAGCTAGATCCCACATGTCACAACTAAAGTCCCATCTGCCACAACTAAGGCCAGCACAGCCAAATAAATAAATATATAAAAAAAAGTAGCAAGAAAACAACAGAAAGAAATCCCACCTGTCACCCACATAGCCAAGAAATAGGACCCATTTCCTATAGGTTCTCAAGATAAACAATAACTAATAACTAATCCTTAGGTCAGAAGACTTGGCTGCACTATTTCACATAATTCATCCTACATTTACCTGGGTATTGAGATACCCATCTATGTTAGAGTCTTGGGTTTATGCAAAAGAAAAACTCCTCATATCTTTGTGTTAGAAGCTTGGAGCAAGGTCAGCTAGAGTTGGGCTCCTATATGCCTGCTGAAACTTGGAGATAGGAAGCTATCTTCCTTGGATGTTTACATGGAAAAAAGATGATTCCCAAGTTCCTGAGAAATGCATTCCTGGGTCAGAAAGTTGACAAAATGTTTATCTAGTGCACAAAAACATTTATTCATTTCAAAAAGAGAAAATACTTCCACTTCCACTTACAATTCCTAAAGTAAGTGCTCTAAGAAAAAAGAAAGGGAGAGAAATCTCTTCCTTACAATTCAACAATGAGAATTAAGCCTCTGACTTTTGACTTACGTCCTTACATGTGTCAACAGGCTTTAAAGGATGGTTCATTTACAATAGAAAAAAATATATAAAATACTTAGGAATTATCTTAACAAGAAATGAACAAAAACTGAAGGTAGGAAATTTTAAAACCCTCTGAAGGACACAAAAGAAAAATTGATCAAAAGGAAAGGCATGCTTCTATTTAATCTGAAAAAAAAAATCAACATCGTATAAACATCAATTACCCATATGCTTTCTAACCCTTGTAATACAATAAATAATGACTTAAAAAAAAAAAACTAGATAACACTGTGCTGTGCTCAGTCACTCAGTATCCCATTCTTTGTGAACCCATTGACTGTAGCCTGCCAGGCTCCTCTGTCCATGGGATTCTCCAGGCAAGAATACTGGAGTGGGTTGCCATTTCCTTCTCCATGGGATCTCTCTAACACAGGGATCAAACCCATGTCTCCTGCAGCTCCTGCATTGGAAGGCAGATTCTTTACCACTGAGCCACCTGGGAAGCCTAGATAACACTGTAGTTCATTTAAAAATATTAACTAGGCAAAAGCAACAAGGAAAACTAACAATGAAGAGCAATACAGGAGGACTGATTCATGTTGAAATATATTGTTTTTGTTGTTCAGTTGCTCAGTCACGTCCAACTCTTTGCAACCTCATGGACTACAGCACTCCAGGTTTCCCTGTCCTTCACCACCTCCCAGACTTTCCTCAAACTTATGTCCACTGAGTCGGTGATCCATCCAACCATCTCATCCACTGTTGTTCCCTTCTCCTCATGCCTTCAATCTTTGCCAGCATCAGGGTCTTTTCCAGTGAGTCAGTTCTTCACATCAGGTGGCCAAAGGATTGGAGATTCAGCTTCAACATCCGTCCTTCCAATGAATATTCAGGGTTGATTTCCTTTAGGGTTGACTGGTTTGATCTCCTTGCAGTCCAAGGGACTCTCAAGAGTCTTCTCCAACATCACAGTTCAAAAGTATTAATTCTTCAGCCCTCAGCCTTCTTTATGGTCCAACTCTCACATCCATACATGACTACTGGAAAAATCATAGCTTTGGCATATAGACATTTGTTGTCAAAGTAACGTCTCTCCTTTTTAATACGCTGGCTAGGTTTGTCATAGATTTTCTTCCAAGGAGTGAGTATCTTTTAATTTCAGGGCTGCAGTCACTGTCCACAGTGATTTTGGAGCCCAAGAAAATAAAATCTGTCACTTTTTCACTTGTTTCCCCATTTATTTGCCATGAAGCGATGGGACCAGAATCCATGATCATCGTTTTTGAATGTTGAATTTTAAACCAGCATTTTCACTCTCTTCTTTCTCTTTAATCAAAAGATTCTTTAGTTCCTCTTCACTTTCTGCCATAAGGGTGGTATTATGTGCTTATCTGAGCTTATAGATACATCTCCTGGCAATCTTGATTTCAGCTTGTGCTTCATCTAGTCCAGCATTTTGCATGATGTTCTCTGCATATAAGTTAAATAAGCTAGGTAAAAATATACAGTACTCCTTTCCCAATTTGGAACCAGTCTGTTGTTCTATGCCCAGTTCTAACTGTTGCTTTTTGACTTCATACAGGTTTCTCAGGAGGCAGGTAAGATGATCTGGTATCTCTTTAAGAATTTTCCACAGTTTTTTTGTAATCCACATGCTCGAAGTCTTTTTTGTAGTCAATGAAGGAAAAGTAAGTGTTTATTTCTGGAATTCTCATGCTTTTTCTATGATCTAATGGATGTTGGCAATTTGATCTCCAGTTCCTCTGCCTTTCCTAAATTCAGCTTGTACGTCTGAAAGTTCTCAGTTCATAAAGAGTTGAAGCCTCACTTGAAGGATTTTGAACATTACCTTGCTAGTGTATGAAATGAGCACAGTTGTGCAGTAGTTTGAACTTTCTTTGGCATTGCCCTTCTTTGGGATTGGAATGAAAACTGACTTCTAGTTCTGTGGCCGCTATTGAGCTTTCCAAATTTCCTGGCATATTGAGTACAGCTCTTTCACAGCATTAGTTCAGTTCAGTCACTCAGTCATGTCCGACTCTTTGTGACCCTGTGAATTCCAGCACGCCAGGCCTCCCTGTCCATACCAACTCCCAGAGTTCACTCAAACTCACATCCATTGAGTCAGTGATGCCATCCAGCCATCTCATTCTCTGTTGTTCCCTTCTCCTCCTACCTTCAATATCTTCCAGCATCAGAGTCTTTTCCAATGAGTCAACTCTTCGCAAGAGGTGGCCAAAGTATTGGAGTTTCAGCTTTAGCATCAGTCCTTCCAATGAACCCCCAGGACTGATCTCCTTTAGGATGGACTGGTCGGATCTCCTTGCAGTCCAAGGGACTCTCAAGAGTCTTCTCCAACACCACAGTTCAAAAGCATCAGCTTTCTTCACAGTCCAACTCTCACATTCATACATGACTACTGGAAAAACCATAGCCTTGACTAGACGGACCTTTCTTGGCAAAGTAATGTCTCTGCCTTTGAATATGCTATCTAGGTTGGTCATAATTTTCCTTCCAAGGAGTAAGTGTCTTTTAATTTCATGGCTGCAATTACCATCTGCAGTGATTTGGGAGCCCAAAAAAATAAAGCTGACACTGTTTCCCCATCTATTTGCCATGAAGTGATGGGACCAGATGCCATGATCTTAGTTTTCTGAATGTTGAGCTTTAAGCCAACTTTTTCACTCTCCTCTTTCACTTTCATCAAGAGGCTTTTGAGTTCCTCATGGGCTTCCCTGGTGGCTCAGAGTTTAAAGTGTCTGCCTGCAATGCGGGAGAGGTGGGTTTGATCCCTGGGTTGGGAAGATGCCCTGGAGAAGGAAATGGCAACCCACTCCAGTATTCTTGCCTGGAGAATCCCATGGACAGAGGAGCCTGGCGAGCTATAGTCCACGGGATCACAAAGAGTTGGACACTACTGAGTGACTTCACTTTCACTTTCTGGCATAAGGGTGGTGTCATCTACATATCTGAGGTTATTGATATTTCTCCCAGCAATCTTGATTACAGCTTGTGCTTCTTCCAGGCCAGGTTTTTCATGATGTACTCTGCATATAAGTTAAATAAGCAGAGTGACAATATACAGCCTTGACGTACTCCTTTTCCTATTGGAACCAGTCTGTTGTTCCACAACCAGTTCTAACTGTTGCTTCCTAACCTGCATATAGGTTTCTCATCTTTTAGGATTTGAAATAACTCAGCTGGAATTCCATCACCTCTGCTAGCTTTGTTTGTAGTGATGCTTCCTAGGGCCCACTTAACTTCGCACTCCAGGATTTCTGGCTCTAGGTGAGTGATCACACCATCGTGGTTATCTGGGTTATTAAGACCTTTTTTGCATAGGCCTTCTGTGTATTCTTGCCACCTCTTCTTAATATCTTCTGCTTCTGTTAAGTTCGTACCATTTCTGTCCTTTATAGAGCCCATCTTTGCATGAAATGTTCCCTTCATATATCTATTTTTTTTTTGAAGAGATCTCTAGTCTTTCCCATTACTGTTTTCCTCTGAAGCTAAGTTGCTTCAGTCATGTCCAACTCTTTGCAACCCAATGGACTGTTGCAGTGGAGCCTGCCAGGCTCCTCTGTCCATGGGATTCTCCAGGTGAGAATACTGAAATGGGTTGCCAGGCCCTCCCCCAGGGGATCTTCCCAACCCAGGGATCAAACCCATGTCTCTTATGTCTCCTGCATTGGCAGGTGGGTTCTTTACCACTAAGGCCACCTTGAAAGTTGAAATATATTATAAAGCCTTAACAGTTACAGCAGTGTTGTCTGACTCATGAATAAATAGACCAAGTCACAGAATGGAATGTCTAAAAATAGGTCAAAATACATAGGAGGATTAAAGATGACAATTCAGATCAATACGGAAAAGATAAGCAATTTAATTTATGCTGTGGGAGAACTGGGAAGCCATTTGGGGAAAAAAATTGAACTAAAATCTCACAATGTACATTAAAAAAGTCTTAATAAATTTATTTATAAAAAGAAGGCTATGAGTGTACTAAAAGAAAACAAGAAAAGATGTTTCTATGACTCCCAACATGCCGAAGTCTTAAAAGAAGACTGATAATTTCTATATAACCATCAAAGCTTATGTGTGACAAAACAAATCAGATAATCAAAACCAAAATCCTAATAAGCAAAATCAAAAGACTATGACAAATTGATAAAGTATTTGAAATTTACTGTAGACAAAGGCCTAACATTTGTAAAATATAAAGTACATTTCAACAGATAAGAAAAAAACAATAAAAATGGATAAGGATGTATGTATGTTCGTGCTAGGTAGCGTGTCAGTCCTGTCTGACTCTTTGCGACCCCGTGGACTGTAACCTCTCTTGTGTTCATAGGGATTCTCCAGGCAAGAATACTGGAGTGGGTTGCCATGCCCTTCTCCAAGGGATCTCCCAAGCCCAGGATCAAACCTGCGTCTTCCCCATTTCAGGCGGATTCTTTACCAACGAGTCATGGGGGAAGCTCCAGATAAAGGGTATGGATAGACAATTCACCAAAAAGAAGTTATAACTGTGTCTCAAATATCTGGAAAAGATGTGTAATCTCCCTTGTAACATAAAGAATACAGATCAGAACTACCTGTCATTTTTACTTGTCAGATGAATAAGAAGCCAGAAGTTTGATAATATACTGTATTAATTAAACTGCAGGAAAATAGGCACTCTCATGAATTGCTGGGGCACTATAACTTGTCACAACTAATGGAATACTGGACAACATCTATAATAACAAATGCCTATTATATTCTTGCAATTAGCAATTCCAATTTTAACATTTTATTCTACAGAAATACCTATATGTATGTAAAATGGTGTACATACACAGGTTCTCACTGAAGCATTTTTTGTAATACCAAAAAATTGGAAACAATCCAATAAAATATTTTGTAACTAGAAAACAAATGAGGAAGTTATTTATGTACTATTATATAATTATCTGCAAAATATATTAATATGAAAAAAGATCTCAAACAGTTTATATAATATGCTACCTGCCATTTATATTAAAAGGGCAGAAAATAACATTTGTACTTAATAAACCTAATTTCCATGTGTCCATCTTCCTCTCTCCCTCCTCAGTTTCTTCCCCCTCTACCCAGAAAACATAATAAAAATTTCAGTATTAATTTTAAAAAGTGGTTACCCTACTGGAAAGAGGGTGCCAGCTAGGGAAGTAATGATGGATGGGAACAATACTGCTCAGAGTAGATTTTTATATGTATTTTTAACTAAGAAGATTCATTACTATTTTAAGTAATAATTTAAAATTTTTAAAAAGAAACCTCTATTAAGCTTATGCAAATCAGCGCTTGGCTTCCCAGGTGGCACTAGTGGACAGCTTGTTCCCCAAGAGGTGTGAGGTTTGGAGGGTTGGATGCCATACCAAGATTCTGTCCCATCCCTCTTTATCACTTTGCATTCATCCTTCAAGACTGAGCATCTCCCCACAGAGCATAGGTTAGAGGGGAGATCCTGACAATCCATTCCAGTATTCTTGCCCGGAAAACCCTGTGGACAGAGGAGCCTGGCAGGCTACAGTCCATGGGGTCGCAAAGAGCTGGAGATGACTTAGCAACTGAGCAACATCTTGGGAGCACACTGTCTAGGTCTGGATGCTCTTGCTGCTAGCTGGGAGTGTGACTTTGGGCAGGTGCCTCATGTTCCCATGTACGAAATGGATTTGACCACCCTCATTCAGTGCCTCATATTTGTAAAATGAGTTTGATTGTAACTGCACTGTCTTGGGTTTCCCTGGTGGCTCAGATGGTGAAGAATCTGCACGCAATGCAGGAGACTCAGGTTCAATCCCTTGGTCAGGAAGATCCCCTGGAGAAGGGTATGGCTACTCACTCAAGTGTTCTTGCCAGGAAAATCTCATGGACAGAGGAGCCTGGTGGGCTACATTTGCAAGCCTGAAGATCGCAAAGAGTCAAACACAACTGAACGACTATCACAGATAAAATAGGAAGGAGTATAAATGAGGCCCTGTTGGAAAGCAGCTCAGCATTTACAAAGTTCTGGCAATTGACTGAATTTGGTAGAAGAGAGCCTTGTAAGAACTGAGCTTCCACAGCCTCTCTTACATCATTTATAATTCAGGTGTTTTACAGAACTTGCCTGGGTCACTAGAGCTGATCATCTTTCCATACAATTTTTTTTTTTAACACTGAGTTTTTGAGTCAATGCAAAGTTTCATATGAAAAATGTGAATGCTGTCGGGGAGACTGAGCAGAGAGCAAACAGGATGGTTGATGTAGTTTAATTAGAGAGAGTCACCCAGAAGCAAATCTTCTCTGTTTTAGAATGCATTTGAGGAGTCTGCCTTTGTTAAATAACAAGGGGAAATTGGCCCACATGGGGAGGGTGAAGGGCTCCAAAGTGTAGGAGGGGAAAGCTTTTGTTTTTCTTTTTTTAAAGACGTTTTTAACATGGACCATTTTAAAGTCTTTATGGAATTTGTTACAACATTGTTTATGTTATAGCTTTTTGGCTGGGAGGCATTTGGGATCTAAGCATTTTGACCAGGGATTGAACCAGCAACCCAGGCACTGGAAGCAGAAGTTTTAACCACTGGACCACCAGGGAAGTCCCAAAGCTTCTGTTTTTCAAGCAAGGTTTTCTAGTTCAAGGAAACAGCAGGTAGTGAGGCTGTCACTTGGAAAGAAATGAGTCTCTTTATACAAAGAATCCAGAGCCTCTGGGAGAGGTTTCAATAGTCCAACTCTGCTCCTGGAGTCTTGAAGTTAAGAAAACTCTGGATCAACTAGGGTGGTCCTGGAGACAGTAACCTGGAGGGAAGAGCCCATCTGACTGAGGACCTGGGGTCTGTGAAGGAACTGGACAAAGTTGAAGGAGATGGGGAAAGCGGTGGTTTCAGCACAGTGTGCAGCTGACGAATCTGGCCTCAACAGTTGTGTTAGGAAGTGCTTAAGTCGGTAAGTAAGCATCAAGAGAACTTTGTCAACCAACTGAATCATCCGTCTCTGATAAGTGTTTGGAAATTCTGGTGTTTACAAATATAACCAACCTGGCTGGAGTCCTTAAACAACTGAGTTCTTAAAAAGGAGGTTCTAGACCTATTATTTTTTCAAAGGCAAATGGGAGTAGGTGGGAAAGACTGGGAGTTTGGGATTAGCAGATGCTGGATAAACAAAGTGCTATTATATAGCACAGGGAACTGGTTCAATATCCTGTGGTAAACCACAATGGAAAAGGACAGGAAAAAGAACATATGGATGTATAACTGAATCACTTTCCTGTACAGCAGAAATTAACACAATATTGTAAATCAACTATACTTCAATTTTTTTTTAAATGACAAATGGGTACTAGGGACATTAATTGAGCAAATAAGAGGATGCAATCATCTGCCCTTAGTTTTGAGGCAATGATGCACATTTGGAAACATCCCATGTGAACTTACAAAATTTTATTTTTTATATCAGCTCATTCACTCACATCAGTCACTCAGCTGACTGTGGTTCTTTGTTTCCCAAGTAATGAGAAAGCCTCAAACTCAAATGCCTTCAGGAACGAAACAGTTGTCATATAACAAGGAATGCATGTGACCATGGCAAACTGAAGGGTATATCTTTTACCCAAGGAACTCAATTTAATGCTATTGAAAAATCTGAAATAAGACAAAGAAAAAAATATCATAAGCCTACAGGTTGAAGTCAGCACTTCAACTGTCACTTGGATACTGCACAATTTCAGCATAGCTAGAACCTCTCCTGATTTATTCCTATCTATTTCTGCTTTCCAAAGGTGACTGACAGAATGTGGTCCACTGGAGAAGGGAATGGCACACCACTTCAGTATTCTTGCCTTGAGAGCCCCATGAACAGTAGGAAAAGGCAAAAAGATAGGACACTGAAAGATGAACTCCTCAGGTTGGTAGGTGCCCAATATGCTACTGGAGATCAATGGAGAAATAACTCCAGAAAGAATGAAGAGATGGAGCCAAAGAAAAACTAACCTAGTTGTGGATGTGACTGGTGATAGAAGCAAGGTCCAATGCTATAAAGAGCAGTGTTGCATAGGAACCTGGAATGTCAGGTCCATGAATCAAGGCAAATTGGAAGTGGTCAAACGAGATGGCAAGAGTAAATGTCAACATTTGAGGAATCAGTGAACTAAAATGGACTGGAATGGGTGAATTTAACTCAGATGGCCATTATATCTACTACTGTGGGCAAGAATCCCTTAGAAGAAACGGAGTAGCCATGATAGTCAACAGAAGAGTCCGAAATGCAGTATTTGGATGCAATATCAAAAATGACAGAATAATCTCTGTTTGTTNTAACTCAATGAAACCAAGCCATGCCTGCAGGGCAACCCAAGATGGGAGGGTCATGGTGGAGAGGTCTGACAGAATGTGGTCCACTGAAGAAGGGAATGGCAAGCCACTTCAGTATTCTTGCCTTGAGAACCCCATGAATTTTCCTGATTTGGAACCAGTCTATTGTTCCATGTCCAGTTCTAACTGTTGCTTCCTGACCTGCATATAGATTTCTCAGGAGACAGGACAGGTGGTCTGGTATTTCCATCTCTTTAATAATTTTCCACACTTTGTTGTGATCCACACAGTCAAAGGCTTTGGTGTAGTCAATAAATCAATAAAGTAGTCAATAAAGGCTTTAGCATAGTCAACGAATCAGAAATAGATATTTTTCTGTAATTCTCTTGCTTTTTCTGAGTTCCAACTGATTTTGGCAATTTGATCTCTGGCAATTTTCCTCTGCCTTTTCTAAATCCAGCTTGAACATCTGAAGACCTCAGTTCACGTCTGTTGAAGACTGGCTTGGAGAATTTTGAGCATTACTTTGCTAGTGTGTGAGATGAGTGCAATTGTGTGATAGTTTGAACGTTCTTTGGCATTGCCTTTCTTTGGAATTGGAATGAAATCTGACCTTTTCAGGCCTGTGGCCATTGCTGAGTTTTCCAAATTTGTTGACATATTGAGTGTAGCACTTTCTTCAGCATCTACTTTTAGGATTTGAAATAGCTCAGATGGAATTTCATCACATCAACTAGCTTTGTTCATAGTGATGCTTAAATCCCACCTACTTCACACTCCAGTATGTCTGGCCCTAGGTGAGTGATCACACCATCATGGTTATCTGGGTGATTAAGATCTTTTTTAGATAATTCTGCATATTTCTGCCATGTCTTTTCAATATCTTCTGCTTCTGTTAGGGCCATACTGTTTCTGTCCTTTACTGAGCCCATCTTTGCATGGAATGATCCCTTGGCATCTCTAATTTTCTTGAAGAGATCTCTAATCTTTTCCACCAAGAAAGACTAGAGATTGTTTTCATCTATTTCTTTGCCTTAATTACTTAGGAAGGCTTTCTTATCTCTCTTTGCTATTCTTTGGAACTCTGATTTAAATGGGTCTATCTTTCCTTTTCTCCTTTGCTTTTCACTTCTCTGCTTTTCTCAGCTTTTTGGAAGGTCTCCTCAGACAGCCACTTTGCCTTTTTGCATTTCTTTTTCTTTGGGATGGTTTTGCTCACTGCCTCATGTACAGTGTTACAAACCTCTGTCCATAGTTCTTTATGCACTCTGTCTATCAGATCTATTCACTTGAATCTATTTGTCATTCCACTGTATAACAGTAAGGCATCTGATTTAGGCCATACCTGAATGGTCGAGTGGTTTTCCCTACTTTCTTCAATTTAAGTCTGAATTTTGCAATGAAAGTTTCATTATCTGAGCCACAGTCCGCTTCTATTATTCTTTTTCCTGACTGTATAGAGCTTCTCCTTCTTGAGAACTGTGTGGCCACAACAATAATACATTTCAAAAGCTTAGAAGTTGGTTGTATTGGTAGTAGTGAAGTGGTGGCTAATGGAAGGTTGGGAAAGACAGATTTTGGGAAGGTGCACAAGAGGTGTCCAATACGCTCTTCTTGATCAGTTTCACATTCACTTCCAAAGCATGTTGAAAACCCTGCATATACTTCTCTCCATCCTGATCATCATAGTTCAATCACTCCTTATTTCTTGCTTGAATTTGGGAAGAACCTATAACTGATACTTCTGCTTTTAGTTCTGCCTTTTTAAATATCCATTCTCCATCAGAGAATATTTTCAAGACATATTTATAAGAGACAGTTGAGCACTATGAAATATTATAGACTTTGGAGTGAGATTGGTATGGATTTGAAATTTTCTTCTACTCTCCCTTTGGTTTAAGCAAATTATTGAACATCACTGCTCTTCACCTTTCTTATGTGAAAGTATTTACTAAGCATAGGGTCATTGCAGATATCATAAAAATAGCTAACCTCAATATTGTTACTCTGTTTACTGTGGGAAAAACACTAAAGGATGTGCTCAGTCTGGCATCAAAAATATCTCTGAGCTGGAGATTAACTACAAATATGAAAACTGACATACACAAATATGTGATTATTCAATATCACAAAGCTATCAAATGATAAAGCTAGGGTTCAAACAGGAATTTTAAACTCCAGAATCCATGCTTTTTAAAACCACACTGGCCAATTTCAGACTGAGAAAGTTATGGCACTAAGAATAGAATCTAAGTTTTCTAATATTTCAAACTGTTCAGTATTATTTTCTAAAAGAGAAAAATATTTAACACCCACTAGTTCACTGTCCAAAATACAGAAAACATTGATAAATAGAAATGGCTCTTTATTATTATTATTTTTATAACCACTGTTATTTAACCTACTGTTTAATATTTTTGTAGACTCTGATCACATACTTTGACATGTAATTAAGAAGCCATTATAATCTAGCCTTGTTTTCATCTTCAGACATTCAGAGCTATCTTTAAGTAAGTAAAGTCACTCAGTCGTGTCCGACTCTTTGTGACCCCATGGACTGCAGCCCACCAGGCTCCTCAGTCCATGAGATTCTCCAAGCAAGAATACTGGAGTGGGTTGCCATTTCCTTCTCCAGGGGATCTTCCCAACCCAGGGATCGAACCCGGGTCTCCCGCATTAGAGGCAAACGCTTTAACCTCTGAGCCACCAGGGAAGTCCAGAGCTATCTTTAGTTTTACCTTTTTGTCTCTATCTCTGTTGTCTCTAACTCTGTTACAGATACACACACACAGAAAGAGCTACCTAACGATGCATACAAAGTTCCTGTTGTTCAGTTGCTAAGTCATATCTGGCTCTGTGTGACCCCATGGACTACAGTACTCCAGACTCCCCTGTACCTTACTATCTCCCGGTGTTTGCTCGAGTTCATGTCCATGGAGTTCGTGTTGCTGTCTAACTATATCATCCTCTGCCACTCCCTTCCCCTTAATACATTTTTCATTCCAAAATTTGGCAGTGTTTTATTGCTCTTTTTGTTTATGCTAATTCCTATATTTGGAATAACTCGTGACCCTTTTCAAGGTTACTTTTTGGGCTTCCTTGGTGACTCAGATGGTAAAGTGTCTACCTGCGTGCAGGAGAACCAGGTTCAATCCCCGGGCTGGGAAGATCCATTGAAGAAGGAAATGGTTATCTGCTGCACTATTCTTACATGGAGAACCCCACGGACTGAGGAGCCTGGTGGACTAGAGTTCATGGGGTATCAAAGAGTTGGACATGCCTGAGCGACCTACACTTTCACTTTTCCAGGTTGAATCATTCCTAATTATTCCTAATGTTTATGTAATATTTTTATCAAATATTTCTTCCTTCCAAGAATCTCCCCCAAACTTCACCTCATCCTTTTTGTTTCTATATTTCATTTTCATAACATATATTGCTCTATTTTGCATTCTTTCATATGTCAGATTACCCTTCTAAACAGTAAGCTTCTTGAGCTCAAAGAATATGTTTTACATATATGTTCCTCAAGGTTCATTACACAACGTGTTAAAAGCCACAATTATTTCTAACTAGTAAATAAACTGACATAATTAATCATTGTCTAAAATTTTTAGCAAAATATTTTAATCTGAATTTATCAACATTACCAAAAGAAAGAAAGAAAGAAATACCCTTTCCCTCTATTTTGCAAGATAGCAGTTTCAAATGCTTCTTATTATATTCAGCTTCTCATCAGTTTTCCTAGTTAGAAACATAGATGTCTATACAGTGTTCAAAATATATTGGGAATAATTCAAAATTGCAGTGATTCCTTTTTTCCAGTGCTAAACAAACCAATGGTTATATAAATTCTACTAAAATTTGACTACTTCATGGTTTACAAAGGGATGTGAGTAGAAGAAAATCCACTTTTTACTCTACCTAGAAATTATACTTGACTGAAATACTTGATTTCATATCTTAGCTGTAACAATTCATGGTAGAAAGAATATATACAAAGAAACACACATATCCATGCTTAATTTTATTGTTACTTTGTCACTTCTGGGTTGAAATTCAGTAAGTAGTCTTATTTGAACAAATCAGTGCTGATATCTACAGAAAGGATGATAGAAGTCAAAGAGTGAATAATCTGTTATGAAGTTCTTTGAATTACTTATACATTGATTTGGTTAAAAGTGAAACCCATCTGGAAGATTTTAGTCTTCATAATACAATTAAAATCATCATTTAAAAAGGCTTCAGATTTTTCTGAGGAATGCAACAAATATTAGGATAAAATATCATTAGAGAAGTTAATAAAAGATCGATGTTGATAAATATGCTAATTTGTGTTCTAACAACTTTAGAAAAAATATTACCATTGGTACTGGAATTCAAAATAAGGAATTAACTTGAAAGTATGCCATTGTTAATACAAATATGTACCATCACTAAATGCCTAGACTATGATAAAATTCTCTATGGAGTAGTGAATAAGAGCTGAAATAATTAAACAAACCTCAATATATCACAATGGACTAACTCATCAAGAGTGAATGGGAGGGAAATGCGTTTCTTTCTATAAGCAGAGTGATCATATATTTGACTGTGATTCTTTTCTAAAGGGAACATTGCCTCCCTTCGATTTAATACACCAAATGGATTAATCACTATTAAAAATCCAGTTTGGAACTCCTCAGTTGGAGATATTTATGTTCTTTTCTTTCTTTGTTTATTTCCCCAGTGGAGTCAGGATTGTATATGAAAAATATATAACACTCTGCTGCTGAGTAGAAATAGGGAATTCATTTTATAATTTAAAGGATCACAAAAACTTGCATAATTAGTTTAACTGTATGAGAAAACAATTTCCATCAAAAATTAATTTAACATTCTTCAGTCTCTTTAATTAATTATGTAGTGCACATTATTAATAAATGTAACATTTTACATTTCCAGATAAAAATTCATTTTAATATTTTAACAGCTCATTAGAAAAATTGCCACTAATAAACTGATTGAACAAATTATTGCAAATTGTTCCACAATTTTATTTTAAAAAGACTTCTAAATTAGGTAAATAATTCTATAATAATAGTGGTTGACCTAGTTAAGCTCTCTCTTAATTGAATCATTAAATTTTCCTTACAAATATAAAACAAAAATTGGACAAAAGAAGTCTAATTTTTATTGAAATCATGTTTTAATTTTGAAAAATTTTGCTATTATTTATATAAAATATATTCTCATATTAAAAACGTAAAAGTACTTGAAACTGAAATAATTGCTAGTTTAAAATTAGGATATACTTCTAGTATCATTTCTAATTCTTATTCATAATGAATGATTGGTAATGCGCAATTTATAATCTGTGTATATATAACCATAAATTTGATTTGTTCCATACACTGATGCCCACTTAGAAAAGTAAAGTGGTTTCATTTCAGAACTAAGTATGAATTGGGATGACTTCTGAAACATTCGCATATTTGTTTGAGAATCTTTGGAGTTGGTGATGGACAGGGAAGCCTGGGGCGCTGCAGTCCATGAGGGTTGCAATGAGTTGGACACTACTGAGCGACTGACCTGAACTGAACTGAATGTATTATGCAATGCAGATTATGTATAACATTTTCAGAAAAAAACTATAGCTTGTTTTCAATGATTAAAAAAAAGAAAACAGAGTTACATAAGAATATATTAGGTATGAAGCAACATAATATATGAACATTTTTTCTAAAGAGTTGGCTAAAAACTAAAAATTTATACTTGGAATTATTGGAATTAAATTTATACTTGGAATTAAAATATGATATTCAGTTAAATAAATCTCACTAAGGCATAGAGAAGTTTAATTTTGGTTTAAAGTGCTCTAAAGATTATAAGAAAAAAAAAAAAAACTTGCCTTGAATCAACCCACACACTCTACATGTTTTCCTCTATAAGAGCTAACAAAATTTAAAGATTCAAAATAAGATCATTTTATTGTCCTAATGCTGATGATTCCAAATCTCCCATGTATGTCTTTCCTCTATGGCGTTCCCCTGTGATCACAAGACTAAGATCTTCAGACGTGATTATGCCACTGAGGACATCACAACAGCCACTGATCCCAGAGAGGGAAGCAAATGTCTGCTCAGCCTGTTAAATGTGCTGCCGCCAGGATTACATGAGTTTTCAGCTGGGATCCTGTTCCCCAAGCCAGGAACTGCAAACACAAGAGGTATCTCTATAGACCATGTCTATTGCAGGAAAAGTCACACTGACTGATATCTTACCCTCCAACAGAAAGCATTATCTTGGATATCTTATCGAGATGGCAATTCTAAAGCAACATGCAAAGCTAATAGGATCAGAGGAAAACATGCCTTCTCCTCAGTGTTCCTGTCAGAATGAGCGTTCCATACTGAAGCTCATGAGCATTACTGTTTGTTTTCCACAAAGAGCTTTCGGCTTGCATCCACAGCTGCCTATCATTTTTACCCAAAGTGTGCATGGTGCTGACTAGGAGCCTTGAACACTGGACCAGTACCTGCCCAGCAGTTGAACACATGTCACCCTTACTAAGACTCTCTCCTTGGGGGCTTTGGGACTGTCTCCTTTGAAGTATCCTTCCTCAATGTCACCTCAGACAACAGAAAATTTAAATAATTTTAAACCAGAGTAAAAAGTTAAAGTGCCAATATATATATATATTTTTCTTGTCAGGAGAACCCTTGTATTTGCTCCTACCTTTTAAATAAAATATTCCAGTGGATATGGGGAAATAGCTGAATGAATTTCTCTTCTTATTCAGTTCACTTCCTGAACATAAAATCCTCCCCTCACACTTTTTCTAGAATTGGTGCTCCACTGCCATACTGCACACATATATACCCCAAAACAAACGAACAACAAAAAAAAAAACCCGCAGTGGAGATTCCAGTCAGAACAGTGAGGAACCACTTCACAGGGACTTTAAAATGGAAATGGGTGATCACTTTCAATGAGCAGTTTTTCTTTTATTGTGACAATTATTAAATATTATGATAATATAAAATATAAATTGTACCTCACCAGATGCCTTGATTCATTTTAGCTAAGTATAACACAGTGATCAGTGTGAGTTAGAGACAGATGTCATTTATATAGTTTTACTTAGATTTGGCTCCATTTTACACAGGAAACATAACAAAGTAAGGCAGGAAAGGAAAATAATCCAGTCCAAAAATAATGAAATCAAAAGCTTAGTAGGCATTGCCTTGGCAGATGAAGAATTATAAATTTGGAACTATATTAATCTTCTTAGTGTTTTAGTGTCCATTCTATAAAACAATTTAAATAAATCAGGGGGAAAGTACCTTAAGAACCTGAGTGCTTCAAAAAAGCATAATAAACATGGGCTGAAGCAGAAGCAATTCTAAGAGGCTACTTTACAGAGATAAACAACTACAATAAGAAAAAAGTAGGATCTCAATCTAACATTACACCTCAGTGAACTAGAAAAGAAAAAAAGAAGCAAAGCCCAAACTTAGAAGGAAGGAACAGTTGAAAGGATAGATAAAAAAGAATAAAAATTTAGTGGAAAATGCCAATGCAATGAAGATTTTTTTTCAAAGATAAACAAAATAGGCAATCTTTAGCTAGACTTTCCAAGAAAAAAGAGAGATGACTTAAGTAAATAAAATATGAAATAAATGAGGAAATATTACAACCTATACCACAGAAGTGCTAAGGATTATAAGAGACTGCTACAAAGAATTATTTGCCAACAAATTGTACAATCCAGAAAATGGATAAATTTTTATAAATGGAAAATCTGAACAGACTATTAACAACTAAGGAGATTAAATCGGTCATCAAAAAGCTCCCAACACTTCTGTGTCCTGGAAAATCACAGGAACAAATAGTTTTCCAGAGAAAGCAATGGCAACCCACTCCAGTATTCTTGCCTGGAAAATTCCATGGACAGCAGAGCCTGGTGGGCTGCAGTCCATGGGGTCGCTAAGAGTCGGACACGACTGAGCGACTTCACTTTCACTTTTCAATTTTATGCATTGGAGAAGGAAATGACAACCCAGTCCAGTGTCCTTGCCTGGAGAATCCCAGGGATGGGGGAGCCTGGTGGGCGGCCGTCTATGGGATCGCACAGAGTCGGACACAACTGAAGCGACTTAGCAGCAGCAGCAGTGAATTCTACCACAATTTTAAAGAAGAGCTAGTACCATCCTTCTCAAAATCTTTCAAAAAAGTTAAGATGAGAGTACTCTTCAAAATAGTTTTACAAAGCTAGCATTACCCTGGTCCTAAAACCAAACAAGGAAAACTAAAAGAAAATTACAGGCCAATATTCCTGATTAACATAGATGGAAAACTCCTCAAGAAAATCCCAGCAAACTGAATACAAATGTGCATTTTCAAAACTCACATCCGTTGATCACATGGATTCATTGCAGAAATGGGAGGACTGTTCAAATCCGTGTAACAATCAGTGTGATATACTATGGTGACAAACTGAAGAATAACAGCCTTATGACCATCTCAATACACACACACTCTACACACAGAAAAAGCATTTGAAAATTCGTTCACTGTAAACCTCTTAAAAAACTGAGCATTGAGTGAATACACCCCAGCATAATAATGTTTGTATAAGACAAGCCCACACCTAACATCATATTCAATAATGAAAGCTGAAGGCTTTTTCTCTAAGATCAGGAACAAGATGAGAGTGCTCACTCTCACCATCTTATTTAACCAGAACTTGTTTACAGGAAAAATGAATAAAATACTTTATTCTGTTTGCAGAAGATATAGTACTGTATTAACAAACTACTGTCCACCAAAAAAAAAAAAAACAAAAACTGTTTGAAACATATCAATTCAGTAAAGTTGCTTACAAAAATCAATACACGTAAATCAATTTTGTTTTTATACAATAAAAATGAACTATCAGAGAGATTATAAAAATTATCTGATTTATAACTGAATCAAAAATAATAAAAACTTAGGAATAAATTTAAACAAGGAGGTAAAAGATCTGTGCACCGAAAACTGTAAAACATTGATGAAAAAATTGAAGGAGGCACAAACAAGTGGAAAAATATGCGATGTTGATGGATTAAAAGAATTAAAATTGTCAATATATCAATATTATCCAAAGTGATCTACAGATTCACTGCAGTGCTTATCAAAATTTCAATGTCACTTTTCACAGAACTAGAATAAACAATTCTAAAACTGTATGGAACCACAAAAGACCCCCAGGAGTCAAAACAATATTTGCAAAGAAGAAGAAACTGGAGGCATCACAGTTCGTGATACCAAACTATATTACAAAGCTATAGAGATCAAAACAGTATGTTTTGACATTTAAAAAATAGACCAATGGAACAGTGTAGAGAGCCTCAAACAAACATGTTCATCTATGGTCACTTATGACAAAGAATCCGAGAATACACAATAGAGAATCAATCGTCTCTTTAATATAAGTTTTGAGACCACTAGAGAGCCACGTGCACAAAAATGAAGCTGGAAGCTTATCTTACACCATGCACGAAGGTCAGCCGAAGTGGATTACATACTTAAATATAAGACTGGAAGCCATAAAATTCCTAGTGGGGGGATAAAAAAACCTTAGGCAATAAATTCCTAGACTTCATTGTCTGCAATGATTTTCAGGATTTGAGACCAAAAGCAATAACAAACAAGTTGGTCTACATCAAACTAAAAAGCTTCTAAACAAACAGCAAAGAAAATCACCAAGAACATGAAAAGGTAACCTAAATCATGGGAGAAAATATTTGCAAATCATAGATCGTAAGGGGTTAATATCCAAAATAAACAAAGAGCTCATACAACACTATATCAAAGCAAAACAAAAACACAATTAATTCAAATTAAAATTGGGCAGAGAAACTGAATAGACATTTTTCCAGGGTATAAAGATGACCAACAGGTACACACACACACAAAAAAACTGCTCAGTATCACTAATAATCAATGTAATTGAAATCAATACTACAATGAGTTATCACCTCAGGCCAGTTAGAGTGACTATCATCAAGAAGACAAGAGTTAACACATGTTAGTGAGTATGTGGCCGCTTGTGCGTTGTTGATAAGAACGTAAATTGGTGTAGTCACTATGGACAATAGTACAGAGACGCCTCAAGCTGTTATAACAGAACCACCATGTATTCTGGCAATCCCATGTCTAGATGTACAGTTGACCACTGAACGGTGCTGGAGTTAGGGGTGCCAGCTCCTGTGCCAGCTTCTGAAAATCCCACTATAACTCTACATTTGGCCATCACAGGCCAAGTTTGACATACAAGCAAACGTGGATCCTGTGGTACTGTAGTATGTAATTATGGAAAAGAGGGAAAAAAATCCACATTTACAACCTGTGCAGTTCAAATTCAAGTTTAATGTTCAACTGTATGACCCAAGAAAATGAAAGCAAGACATCACGAGATATCCATACTTGCATTTTCACTTCAGCATCAAATACTATAGTCAAGACATTGAAAGAGCCTAGTCTTCATCAATGATGAATGTATATAAAAAAATAGGCCATACATATACCAAATGTTTTTTAACCATTCAGTTCATTTCAGTTCAGTCACTCAGTCGTGTCTGACTCTTTGCGACCCCATGAATTGCACCACGCCAGGCCTCCCTGTCCATCACCAATTCCTGGAGTTCACTCAGACTCACGTCCATTGAGTCCATGATGCCATCCAGCCATCTCATCCTCGGTCGTCCCTTTCTCCTCCTGCCCCCAATCCCTCCCAGCATCAGGGTCTTTTCCAATGAGTCAACTCTTCGCATAAGGTGCCCAAAGTACTGGAGCTTCAGTTTTAGCATCATTCCTTCCAAAGAAATCCCAGGGTTGATCTCCTTCAGAATGGACTGGTTGGATCTCCTTGCAGTCCAAGGGACTCTCAAGAGTCTTCTCCAACACCACAGTTCAAAAGCATCAATTCTTCTGCGCTCAGCCTTCTTCACAGTCCAACTCTCACATCCATACATGACCACAGGAAAAACCATAGCCTTGACTAGACGGACCTTAGTCGGCAAAGTAATGTCTCTGCTTTTGAATATACTATCTAGGTTGGTCATAACTTTTCTTCCAAGGAGTAAGCGCCTTTTAATTTCATGGCTGCAGTCACCATCTGCAGTGATTTTGGAGCCCCGAAAAATAAAGTCTGACACTGTTTCCACTGTTTCTCCATCTATTTCCCATGAAGTGATGGGACCAGATGCCATGATCTTCATTTTCTGAATGTTGAGCTTTAAGCCAACTTTTTCACTCTCCTCTTTCACTTCCAACAAGAGGCTTTTTAGCTCCTCTTCACTTTCTGCCATAAGGGTGGTGTCATCTGCATATCTGAGGTTATTGATACTTCTCCCCGCAATCTTGATTCCAGCTTGTGTTTCTTCCAGCCCAGCGTTTCTCATGATGTACTCTGCATGTAAGTTAAATAAGCAGGGTGACAATATACAGCCTTGACGTACTCCTTTTCCTATTTGGAACCAGTCTGTTGTTCCATGTCCAGTTCTAACTGTTGCTTCCTGGCCTGCATACAGATTTCTCATTAGACACAAACAAAAAAATCCCTGCATTTGCAACAGCATGAATGCGCTTTCAGGGCATTGTGTCAGTGGCTCAGTTGTGTCTGACTCTTTGTGACCCCATGGTCTGTCCATGGAAGTTTCCAGGCAAGAATACTGGAGTCAGTTGCCATTCCCTTCTCCAGGGGATCTTCCCAGCCCAGAAATTGTTCCAGGATCTCCTGCACTGCAGATTGATTCATTACTATCTGAGCTACCAGAGACTTTAAGGGCATTATGCTAAGTTAAATAAGAAATATAAGAGAAAGACAAATTTCATGGTATCACTTATATATGGAAACTTTAAAAAATGTACACTCATGGAAGCAAATAGTAGGTAGGATATTGGTTGGCAGGGGCTAGAGGAGATGGTGGAGATAGAAATCAAGAGAGGTTGGTAAAAGGGGGAAAAAAGCAATGTGGCATTGATTAATAAAGCATTAATTTTTAATGTAAATACATGATTTTACATTTTGTAAATCATAACAAGTTCATTATATTGATTATATATCTACCTTGTGGTATGGTCAATATATTGCCCAACTAACTTTCAAAAGAATTTAGCAGATAAGACAATAAATATGATCTAATACAATTATTTAAAAATACACTGGAGGGACTGATGTTGAAGCTGAAACTCCAATACTTTGGCCACCTGATGCGGCGAGCTGACTCATTTAAAAAGACCCTGATTCTGGGAAAGATTGAAGGCAGGAGAAGAACGGGATGGCAGAGGATGAGATGGTTGGATGGCATCACCGACTCAGTGGACATGGGTTTGAGTGTACTCTGGGAGCTGGTGATGGACACGGAGGCCTGGCGTGCTGCAGTTCATGTGGTTGCAAAGAGTCAGACACGACTGAGCGACTGAACTGAACTGAATACAATTACATTTGAGATACATAGAACAGATTGGAGGGTGAATTCTTTCACTTAATAGATAATTAAAACCTCCTGTATAAATATTAACATTATTCTGCTAGTGGTTGGGACGAAGGATGCAACAGATCAAAGGATGCTTCTGAAATATAATAAGATTGCACTTCCTAAAATCAGACAAGAGGAGATAGATCCAGGAATTTGTTTCTAATTCTGGCATTTAAACCCAGCTTTAGTCTTTTAAAATGCTAAAATGTCTGAGTGTTACGTTGACTCAGTTGCTTTGCTGGACTCTGGTGCTTGGAGGGAATAGAAGTCTTAATGGGATGCTACCAAAGTCATAATCCATAACTTGCTTTTATCAGCAGACTGTCAAGATGGGACGCATAAGCTTGAAAAACAAATGTGCTGTGTCATCATCAGAAAAGAGTTTTAGTTGCTGAACCCGAGGTTTTGCACCCCACACATTACTTCAGGGAGTTTTGTTGGCCTTTTGACCTGTCACAACTAATAAAAATTTTTCCTGTTAAATGGTACTGGTCCAAAACTTTTTGAGGAAATGGTATACAAGGACCACTCATATTAACATTTTATGTTTTCCTCTCAACATCAGTGGGAAATGGGGTAAACTATAGTGGAAGTTTGCTATATCAAATATAGCACAGACCTGCTAAGAAAAGCAGAGCATTTCCCATTCTATATCCTGAAGAACTCAGGTAGAAAATTATCATCAGGCTTTTCAGCAGGAATCTAAGTAAAGCAAAGAATACACATCTATACCAACTTACTTATTTTATTGGAGCAACTTTCAACCACAGCTCTTTTAAAACACTTAGCAGATAATATCTCAAGAAGTTCTAATTTCTCCTGTTGCTAGTAGTGAATCAAACACTAAATAACGTTCACTAACTCTCTTAAAATAGGGGTGGAAACATTTTTTGGTGTGCGTGGCCCAAAAGGACATAAAGGGAAAGAGTTTGAAAGACGTTGGTCTGCCTTGGTTCTCATTTCTTCAACTTCCGTTCTGGTGAAGGAAGACAAAAACTGGCCTTAGGAAGTCCTGTGGGGGTTTTGTTACATGTGGTAGAGTCTTACCATTGTTATTTATTAAATACAGGAAAACATACTATAGAGATGGATTAGAAGGACACTGATAGGGAAAAAAAAAAGAAATTCTCATTGTCTATATAAACATTCTTAAACATCCTTAAACATTCTGTAATTATGTTTTATAGAATCATCACTCATAGTTTATATATATACACACACACACACACACACACACAAGAATACAAAATTTATGAAGGTGGGAAGAACAACTGTCTGGATTTCTTCTCTAGTCTCAGGGTTTTGCACAGGGCCAGTGCATTATAGGAGCTCAAATAATATTTATAAAATGTTTGAAAGAAAGTTTCCTATGGCATTCCTTTAAATACTTTTACATTTTGTGTTATATTTCATTAACTTAGAACTCATGAATTGGCCTCACACTCCAGAAGCCAGTTTTCTACTTCTTCCCTTTCACTGCAGGAGAAATTCAAGAGTCAGTTATTATAGCCACACAGAAGGTGACATCTTTCCTTAACAATGTCAAATATTGAGATGTCTGACTGTAGAATATCTCCTTGGAAAGCCTGAGTAGAGGCTTTTGTACAATCTCATTTTTTTTTTTTTTTTTACCGTCTGAATAGTCATCACCGCTTCTTGGCCTTTCGGCTAAGATCAAGTGTAGATAATTGTTGTGCATGTATCTGATTAGTCTCAATGTTTTGTGCGTATTTAGAGAAATCGTCTATTATGCATCTATCTGAGTCTTGCTTTATTCGATTGTAGACATATTATGGCTGTGACTACTGAGCATACTAGATCTGAAAGATTATACCTTCTTAGTTTACTTTCATAAAACAAAAATACTACTTTTATTTTATGGATTTACCCTTGCTACTTTTGTTTGTTTCTTTAAATCAGTTGACATTTCTGGTTAATATTTTTCACAGATTTAATAAGGGAAAGATGCATGCATTTCTCTCAGTTTAAATAAAATGGTTTCACTTCATGTCCAACAAAAGGTCTGATTTTCCAGGCACTTAGGTGATGTCATTCTTACTTGACAATTAAGACTACTTCACAGCTAAAGTCTAGTTTTAAAAAATTGAAATATAATGAGTTTATCTTGGTATTATTGCTTACCATGTTTCAGGCTGCAAGTCATCTGTTTTCTTTACAACATGTAATTATGAAACTTATTTTAAACCTATTAATGACAACATTAATAGGCCTTAAAGTTGAGTGTGTTACCTAGGATAAAGTTATTGGAGAATAGAGTTTGTCATTTTACAATGTTAGGTAACACGTTTCTTAACATTTTTGACATGTATGTGTCAATGGCATGTAGACTGTAGTAATGGGAAAGCCTTGCTACTGATTTATAGTATTTATTACAGGTGGAGTTGACTTGTCAAAGCAGAACCAGTACTTGTATTTATCATTATTACAAAGTACAATTTAAATATATCACTATAAACATTTAAAGAAAAAAGCATAAATTCATAGAACTCCATTTTGAAGCTTCAAAAGGAGAGAGATGATATAACGGTAGATGTTGCTTCCATCCTTAATCCAGGGCAATGTTACATTTGATATATATTTTGTAGACTTTAAAAAGATAGTTTATCCTTGTCATTATTCTTGTAGCTATTAACAGAATATATGCAAAATAATATATTAAATAGCAACATATTCTCAAACTGAAGTTTCTTAGTCAATAAATTTGAAATGTCTGCAGGACAATGAAAACTGGAAAAATTAAACCAAAATAATTCAAAATTAGTAAATTAATGAGATGTAATTATTTTTTATTGAACTCTGACTTGAATTATAAACCTCAAAATGGTGAGAGAAAAAAACAGTTTTCTTTAATTTGAAATCTAGAATGTTTCTGTTTTAAAGGAATATGGACTTCCAGAAACGACAACAAAATGCTTATTTGGTCTGAGGGTTGTGTGTGTGTGTGTGTGTGGTAGACGAAGTCTTGCTCCACCTCTGTGCTTACAGATCTCTTGACCATTTTCACATTGTGCTTTTACATCCAACAGCTAACACCTGCAAGGAAAACAGCAATACCTGAGATTTGCATCGCCCTGCAAAGAACCCTGGAGAAGGCAATGGCACCCCACTCCCGTACTCTTACCTGGAAGATCCCATGGATGGAGGAGCCTGGTGGGCTGCAGTCCATGGGGTCCCTGAGAATTGGACACGACTCAGTGACTTCACTTTCACTTTTCACTTTCATGCATTGGAGAAGGAAATGGCAACCCATTCCAGTGTTTTTGCCTGGAGAATCCCAGGGACAGAGGAGCCTGGTGGGCTGCCATCTATGGGATTGCACAGAGTCGGACACAACTGAAGCAACTTAGCAACAGCAGCAGCAGCAGCAAAGAGCCCTAGCAAATGGCTCCCAGCCCAGAAGTAGAAACGACTCCAGCATCCTTGCCCCTAGTCCAGACTGCTCTGAGGTAAGCCGGTCTTCAAAATGTTTTGTGGAGTTGAGCCTAAATTGCCCTTCATAGGACTTTCTTTGATGTCAAATATTTGCTTGGTTTCCTCCTCTTCCTGGTCTCTCTTCACCACTCCCTTACTCTTTTTTTTCCTCCCCTGGCAGCACTTTACCCTACCCTCTGCCTTCTGGGTACAACACAGGGCTGTACTTGCTGGCCTCCTTTTGTTGGGCAGTAGCCAAGTTGCTGGCTCTGGGAGAGGTGATGTATGGCACTTCTGGTTGAGCATTGCATTCCCCAGATTAAACCCTTTAGAGCTCTGCTGTGGTGACCATGAATGTTCCAGTTAGTGGCTATTCTATCAGATCTGGGAGAAATATCAATAGCCTTAGAGATGCAGATGACACCACCCTTATGGCAGAAAGTGAAGAGGAACTAAAGAGCCTCTTGATGAAAGTGAGAGAAGAGAGTGAAAAAGTTGGCTTAAAGCTCAACATTCAGAAAACGAAGATCATGGCATCCGGTCCCATCACTTCATGGCAAATAGATGGGGAAACAGTGGGAACAGTAGAAACAGTGTCAGACTTTATTTTTCTGGGCTCCAAAATCACTTCAGATGGTGACTGCAGACATGAAATTAAAGATGCTTACTCCTTTGAAGAAAAGTTATGATCAAGCTAGCATATTAAAAAGCAGAGACATTACTAACAAAGGTCCATCTAGTCAAAGCTATGATTTTTCCAGTAGTCATGTACGGATGTGAGAGTTGAACCATACATAAAGCTGAGCATCCAAGAATTGATGCTTTTGAACTGTGGTGTTGGAGAAGACTCTTGAGAGTCCCTTGAACTGCAAGGAGAACCAACCAGTCTATTCTAAAGGAGATCAGTCCTGGGTATTCATTGTAAGGACTGATGCTGAAGCTGAAACTCCAGTACTTTGGCCATCTGATGCAAAGAACTTACTCATTTGAAAAGACCCTGATGCTGGGAAAGACTGAAGGAAGAATAAGAAGGGATCGCCAGAGGATGAGATGATTGGATGGCATCACCAACTCAATGGACATGAGTTTGAGTAAACTCCACGAGTTGGTGATGGACAGGGAGGCCTGGTGTGCTGCAGTCCATGGGCTCGCAAAGAGTCAGACACAACTGAGCGACTGAACTGAACTGATTGTGCTTATGTTCTTGACCTATATGACAAAACTCTGTTACGTAATTCATATCATGACAATGCACAGATGATATTTGGACAGGTATCTCTGATTGAGACCTAGTTCTCCAAATGAGTAGTAACTCAACTCTGTGTCTTCATGAAACTTGGGGTATGTTCATGTATGTGTATATATGAGAAAGCAGGAGTGGGAGAGGGCCAGTGAATGAGAGTTCATTCACATTTTGCATGCAAGATTTTAATAAGGAATAGGAAAGAAAATGTAAGTTCAAGAAAAAGCATGATAGTCCCCCCTTCTTTGCTTAAATGTTTACTCCATAGGGGATACAGAAAGTCGGAATTCCGTAATTCAAATGAGTGTCAAACCACCTGATTGTATATTGGAAATGATCTGGTACCCAAAGAAAACAAGGAAATTCACACAAAATAGTGGTATTTTTCTTTAGAAATCACTTGTGTGTAGGAAGCACATGCTTGTTGCTTTAAAAGCTTGGTTGCTTATTCCATGTGCTTTGCTTACCAAGGGGAAGGCAAGGTTTACATTCAGAGCAAAGCTGTGTAAGTCCTGTCTGATATTCAAGTCAAGCACAGCGGCTCTATCAGGCGCTGGAGGAAATACAGCTCCAAAATATCTTACTTTGTTTCTCTAAAGAGTTGTTGAAACATTCAGTAAATGTACACAGAATGATTCAAAGGTTTATTTATGTTTTCTAGGCTTTGCTCCTCCAAATGCCAAGATGTCATCAAAAGCCTTTAATTTTAGTTATTCATAGAATTTCAGCAGAAGGAGCTTATTTCCAACTTCGCTTTTATTGGACGTAATTCTATTTCCATTAAGCTCTTGGTGTACATGTTTGTCAATTTACGACACCAATGCAGATTTAATTAAATAATCTTAAACACATGTACTTAAAAGTCAAATGAAGAAATTAAGATCCAGTTGTTCATCTGCAACTGTTTAATTTATGCTGGCTATTTAATTGAAAGTCAATAACCAGGAAAGAAAAGGCATATTCATCTGAGATTATATTAGAAACTGTAAAGCATAATCAATTGCCTGATTCACGAGTGTATCTATTTATTTGAATTTAAAGTAACAATTTGTCCTCTTCAAATATGTTTCTCAAATATATCTATACCATTTTAGAGTAGTGTTAAAATTACTAATATTCTCGTACATTTGAAAACAATAGTAAATTTAAGCTGCCAAGGGCTAAACTTATTAATGCTGCACATATATCAGTTTTACTTTAGTTATATTTTATTTTCATGTATATAGATATATTTTTAAAATCACATTTATTTTAACATCATATTAAAGAGATAACTGCAATTATGCTTTAAGCATGAGGTCTTTTACTTACATCCATATGAAAACTCTATATAAGCCTTGTGTTTAGTAATCATGCTATATAATTTAGTTGACTCTTATTTTTCATGTCTACCATTTTTGCCGACTAAGGTCCGTCTAGTCAAGGCTATGGTTTTTCCTGTGGTCATGCATGGATGTAGTTGGACTGTGAAGAAGGCTGAGCGCCGAAGAATTGATGCTTTTGAACTGTGGTGTTGGAGAAGACTCTTGAGAGTCCCTTGGACTGCAAGGAGATCCAACCAGTCCATTCTGAAGGAGATCAACCTTGGGATTTCTTTGGAAGGAATGATGCTAAAACTGAAGCTCCAGTACTTTGGCCACCTCATGCGAAGAGTTGACTCATTGGAAAAGACCCTGATGCTGGGAGGGATTGGGGGCAGGAGGAGAAGGGGACGACAGAGGATGAGATGGCTGAATGGCATCATGGACTCAATGGACGTGAGTCTGGGTGAACTCCGGGAGTTGGTGATGGACAGGGAGGCCTGGTGTGCTGCGATTCACGGGGTCACAAAGAGTCAGACACGACTGAGCAGCTGAACTGAACAGAACCATTCCTGCATATATTTGTGCCCAGTGGAAGACATAGTAATAAGACATTTTCATGGATTACAAATTTAAAGGAGATTTATTTAACAGGGAAGGAGAGTCTTACATTTACTTGTTACGATACTAACTGTAGATTTACTGTGTGACTTTGAAGTAGTTGCTTAGCTTCTTGGTGTTTCAGTTCCTCTACTAACAAAATACTGTAGCAGTCAGGCAGGATAGATAATTATTTATTTTTAATTGAGACGATTTTCTGAAATAATGGAGAAGAAACAAGGTAGTGAATACTTAAATGTTAAAAAAGAACCTAAAAGGGTCTTTATTATATATGTGAAGCCGAGCAGGGATGTGAAACTCTGTAGAAGAGGCCAAGATGTCATTTTGTGTATAGAGCATTGGGCAAGAATTTTAATTTCCTTAAGTATCAGTTTCCTCCATTGTAAATTAGGAATGATTATATATTTTTTCCCCTCATAGATCTGTTTCTATGAATAAAAATAATTACACTTTGGGATTCCTTATAATTTATAAAGTAATATATATGGACTCTTTGGATTTTCTGTTGGCTCAGTGGTAAAGAATCCAACAATGCAAGAGGCACAGGTTATGCAGGTCGATCCCTCGGTTGGGAAGATCCCCTGGAGGAGGAAATGGCAACAACTCCAGTATTTTTTTTAAATACAAATTTATTTATTTTAATTGGAGGTTAATTACTTTACAATATTGTATTGGTTTTGCAGTACATCAACATGAACCCGCCACAGGTATACACGTGTTCCCCATCCTGAACCCTCCCCCTCCCTCCTCCCTCCCCATACTCAGCCATTAAAAAGAATACAACTCCAGTCTTCTGCCTGGAAAATCCCACGGGCAGAGGAGATTGATGGGCTGCAGCCCAGTCGCAAAGCTGGACATGAGTGAGCAGCTGAGCACAGCGCACTGATGCTACTCTTTACTGTGGTATTGCTCGTGGCAATCACTGAGACCTGGATGTGCCCCATTCCCATGATAAGTAATCCTTTTCAGGCCTGGCCAATTTACCAAATTTATTTAATATAAAACACAACATCTAGACTATTAAGATTCTGTCAGAAAACATGTCTACTGTTTGATGAGTTTACATACCACCTCAGGGGGCTTAGTGGTAAAGAATTCTCCTGCCAATTCAGGAGACGCAGGAGACATAGGTTTGATCCCTGGGTAGGGAGACCCCTTGAAGGAGGCAAGGGCAGACTACTCCATGTTCTTGCTTGGAAAACTCTTGGACAGAGGAGCCGGGAAGGTTGTAGTCCATGGGGTCTCAGAGTCAGACCAGCCTGAGAGACGCCACGACTGAGTATGCATCAGAACATATCACTCTTCCCAGGTGGTGCCGGTGGCACAGAATCTGCCTGCTGGCATAGGAGACTTCACAGACGTGGGTTTGCTCCTGGGTTGGGGGGATTCCCTGGAGAAGGAAATGGTGCCCACTTCAGTATTCCTGTGGAGAGAATCCCATGTACAGAGAAGCCTCGAGCATTATAGTCCACGGGATCGCAGAGAGTTGAACACGACTTAGCGTCTGAGCACTCGGAGCTTGTAAGAGTTTTACCTGCTGGAACTATTACAATCAAGCAGTTGTGTCTTGCTATGTTTATAAATATAGACTTTATCTTCTGACAACTTTAGCAATATAGTCAGTTTTATACCCATTGGTATCTCAAATTTCAATTAATCGTATATTCCAAAATTTCAAATGGTTTACTTAGGAAGGAAAGATAATTATTCTGAGAATAAAAGCTAGCAAAATCACAGTTAATATATTTTTATTGCATTCTGATTAATTGTACTTTATAGTTTCATAAACACACAAAAGCAGGAAACATTAGGGCCACATCTTACATTTGCCTGTGGGATTAAGTGGCATATTTGATGAGTCTTAACAACCATATTTCTCTTCTGGGAGGACACAGGGAATATTTTGGGAAAACAAATCAGGAAATACTTTATGATGTTTTGTAGTTGATGCTTTCTATAAATTTTCTTTAACACATTTTCCTCTTTATTCTTTTAAAGAGGTAAACTTATTTTGGAAAAAAAAATTATTTATTTTGAGATTCTAATTTTCTTGATCAACTTTTTAACATTTTGACTTATTAGCAGAATTAGTAGATTAAATGTCCTTAGTGAAATTAAATTTGTGGTGCACTTTTTCATGGGTGGAGTACATTTGCTCTAATATCTTGATTATATGTTAGTAACAGCATTGTAGGGAGTTTTAGTTAAAATGATGGATTGTATGCTGGTATCTATTTTCATAGTATAACAAAATCCTGGAAAAAATGTTAAAGGGATTGTTTTAAGGATGTGAAACGCCAGGGGTGGAGAAAACTAGAAGGCAGAGAAGAGCAACAAAGTTGGAAGCTAGACTGTAGGTGGAATAGTGGTAAATGATTTAACAGACCTGAATTATCTGACCTGAGAAATCCAAATTCTTAATCACTAGTGGTGCAAACTGAGAAAAACTCTGAGTCTCAATACAGAATTCCTCTTGGCCTCAGGAATTGGAACATCAGGTTCTGCTGGGAGTTAGGGTGAACGGAAGGGATGGCTACAATGAGCACGAGTAGCTGTAAGTAGTTTAAGAGGCAGTGTGAAGGCTAGAGATCCTTCACACTAACAGCCTAGTCATAGCCTCTTCCAGAGGGAAACCAGTTCATTTTCTGGAGGAGTTAAAAGAGTGAGACGGACCTGAGAAAAAACAGGTATCCTTGGAAGCAAGGTTACCACAAAGAAAACCGTAGTGGGTGTGTTGATTAAGTAACAAATGACACAGATTCTGTTGAAAACCAGAATCTCTTTCAATATTTGACTTTCCATATTTGGGCAGTCAGATCTTTTCAAGTTGGAAATTAAAAGTGGGTCAGTTTGATATTAAAATACAAGGCGTTTGCTATCAGAGTTTTTATCCTGCAGTAAAGTTCATAGCTGACAAGACCCAGTTGTATGCTGAAAGTTCTTAATCATCTTTTATATCCCTACTCCCAAATGTAAGGAGATATTAAAAGGTGATGGAAACTGAAGAAAGCCTCGTGTGTGTCTCTGTGTATGTGTGTGTGTGAGAGAGAGAGAGAGAAACCAATTCGGGACCACTGGTTTCCAGTCCGGGCAAAGGAACTTAGAAGTCTCTACTCTGCCCTAAACACAACTAACAAGTTGAACAAAGTGATAAACCAACAATCCTTCTTAGAACTGTCAGAGAAGTGGAGTCACTGGGTAAACTGCTGATGCCAAAATTGGAGAGACAGATGAATAAAGAGAACCTTAATTTATTGGAGCAGAAACTCAATGTAGACCCAGTGCTGGAGTTCAGTTCAGTTCAGTTGCTCAGTCGTGTCCAATCCTTTGCAACCCCACGAATTGCAGCACGCCAGGCCTCTCTGTCCATCACTAACTCCCGGAGTTCACCCAGACTCATGTCCATCGAGTTGGTGATGCCATCCAACCATCTCATCCACTGTTGTCCCCTTCTCCTCCTGCCCCCAATCCCTCCCAGCATCAGGGTCTTTTCCAATGAGTCAACTCTTCGCATGAGGTGGCCAAAGTATTGGAGTTTAGCTTCAGCATCAGTCCTTCCAATGAATAACCAGGACTGATCTCCTTTAGGATGGACTGGTTGGATCTCCTTGCAGTCCAAGGGATCTCAAGAGTCTTCTCCAACACCACAGTTCAAAAGCATCAATTCTTCGGCGCTCAGCTTTCTTCATAGTCCAACTCTCACATCCATACATGACCACTGGAAAAACCATAGCTTTGACTAGATGGACCTTTGTTGGCAAAATAATGTCTCTACTTTTCAATATGCTGTCTAGGTTGGTCATAATTTTTCTTCCAAGGAGAAAGTGTCTTTTAATTTCATGGCTGCAGTCACCATCCGCAGTGATTTTGGAGCCCCCCCAAATAAAATCTGACACTGTTTCCACTGTTTCCCCATCTATTTGCCATGAAGTGATGGGACCAGATGTCATGATCTTCGTTTTCTGAATGTTGAGCTTTAAGCCAACTTTTTCACTCTTTTCTTTTGCTTTCATCAAGAGGCTTTTTAGTTCCTCTTCACTTTCTGCCATAAGGGTGGTGTCATCTGCATATCTGAGGTTATTGATATTTCTCCTGGCAATCTTGATTCCAGCTTGTGCTTCTTCCAGCCCAGCATTTCTCATGATGTTCTCTGCATATAGGTTAAATAAGCAGGGTGACAATATACAGCCTTGACGTATTCGTTATCCTATTTGGAACCAGTCTGTTGTTCCATGTCCAATGCTGGAGTAGGAGACGGTAATTGATGAATTGTGGTAAGTGCTATGGAGACAATTCTGAGAATTAAAATTCCAAGACATGATCATAGGAGAGTCCTAGCACTTTCGAAAAGTTCGACCTTCTGAAGGCCTATCAGGCCCTCCTAGTGATGATCAGAGAGGAATCCCCTTGAGCTTCCAGCAGGAGATTGAAACCTAATCTACCTGCAGAGAATGGAAATACACAGATCCAGCCCTTTCACCTTCCCTGTTCTACCGAAAGGGAGAAAAACAGCAAAACATGGCAAGCATCCATGAAGTTCATGGACCAGGGATGCAGGCTAACCACAAACTGAGACATACTCATAGGCTCTGTAATGGTTACCCTTTCTCCCCAACTTGCCACAACAACAACGACAAATTTAAAAATGCTGAAAAATAAAAAAAGCAGCTTCACTGCAGTGTATGTAAGAGAAAGATATTTTTTACACAATTAATTACTTCACTTGGCAACATACAGGGATTTTAATTGCCCTTGTGATTTAAACAGTTTTTCTTTTATAGCCTATCTGTTGATGTGTACTAATACTAATGAATATATGTTTCCTTCATACAGTCACCGTCCAGACCACAGGGTGATTTTGGTGATCAAGATGTGTTTCCTCTGGACTTTGTAATTTTTGATCACACTCTTCTAAGATGGCAAATTTGAATATCAGTTTTTATAAATTGGGAAAAAAAATTTTTTTCTCTACTTACCATATTGGGTTGGTGAAAATGTTTGAGTTTTTGTATAACATCTTATCTCCTATTGGAATGTAAGTTCTTAATAAATATGTATCAGCTTATGGAACTTGGTACTGACATTGTTTTGGCATA
The DNA here is from genome assembly GCA_006408695.1 of Aepyceros melampus. Classification (NCBI taxonomy): domain Eukaryota; kingdom Metazoa; phylum Chordata; class Mammalia; order Artiodactyla; family Bovidae; genus Aepyceros; species Aepyceros melampus. The sequence continues at coordinate 56,150 of SJXQ01006411.1, forward strand.
TCTGTACAGGGATCTAGGTCAGAGGCATCAGGCATTAGACGAAATAAAGTTCCATTCTTTCTGTAAAAGCCGTCATCATTATCACATATTTTAACAATCTAAAGAATATCAAAAGGGAAGTTTCATCACCTCTGTAAGCATTCCCTCATGCTCATAGCTCCTCTTTTCTTGGTGCCTGGATCACTACAAGCAATTAAAAAAGAATGTGCCCAAGTGGTGCAGCAGGTGCCCTCTAAGGACCTAGGGTCGAAAGAAGACAATTCTGTGACATGCATGTATCAAGCGCCCTAAAAATCTGGTCAACTCACATTCGGTTCTTTATTTAGTTCCTACTGTGCTCAAGGCACTGTGGTAGGCCTCATTCAAGGTACATAGATGAAAGCAGATTTTTTGCCAGTAAGGAATTTATTTTATATATAATAGCAAAACATAAAATATAGTCAATAGTATGCTATAAAATGTTCACAGAAACCATAGCCAACTAAGATATTTTAAGCTATTGGATATATTAGTTTTAGAATATTATCCTCCAAAAGATTTAAATAAAAAGTAGGATATTATGTTCTAATTTAGAAGCTAGTGTTAGAATCATTTCAGTTCAGTCTCTCAATTATGTCTGACTCTTTGCTACCCCTTGGACTGCAGCCTGCCAGGCCTTCCTGTCCACCACCAACTCCCAGAGCTTGCTGAAGCTCATGTCCATTGAGTCGGTTATGCCATGAAACCATCTCATCCTCTGTCGTCCCCTTCTCCTCCTGCCTTAATATCTCCCAGCATCAGGGTCTTTTCCAATGAGTCAGCTCTTCATATCAGGTGGACAAAGTATTGGAGCTTCAGCTACTGCATCAGTCCTTCCAATAAATATTCAGGCTGATTTCCCTTCATATTGACTGGTTTGATATCCTTGCAGTCCAAGGGACTCTCAAGAGTCTTCTCCAACACCACAGTTCAAAAACATCAATTCTTCAGTGCTCAGTTTTCTTTATAGTGCAACTCTTACATCCATACATGACCACTGGAAAAACCATAGCTTTGACTAGATTGACCTTTATTGGCAAAGTAATGTCTCTGCTTTTAAATATGCTGTCTAGGTTGGTCATAAGTTAGTGTTAGAATATTATCTTCATAAAGATTTAAGTAAAAATTAAGATGCTATAGGTTCCTGTGAAAGTTCACTAAGTTAGTTGCTTAGTCATGTCCGACTCTTTGTGATCCCATGGACAGCAGCCAACCAGGCTCCTGTGTCCATGGGATTTCCTAGCCAAGAATACTGGAGAGGGCTGCCATTCCCTTCTTCAGGGCATTTTCTCAACCCAGGGATTGAACACAGGTCTCCTGCAGGCAGACTCTATACCCTCTGAGGCAGCAGGAAAAGCCATAGTTTCTTATAGGTGAAATCAAACTGTGAACATTAAAATAAAAGGATTGAATTATCACCAACAGAAAGAATTTTACATTTTTAAAATTTATTTTTAATTGAATAATACTTGCTTTATAATATGGAATTTGACATTTCTTAAGTTTAAAGCATTGTGTGTTATAATTTAGCTGTGTATAAAATTGCACTTTCCATTCATTCTATTTTTCTCTTTCCATTTTTTCTTTTTCTCACCAAGTATAATGTTAGTATTTTCTTCTCTTATAATTTCAACACAGGAATTCTCAGTTCGCCTTTCTGTATTGTAAAGTTCTTAATTACCATTGACTTTCACACTTTAGTATTTTTAGTAATATCATTGTGCCTAACTGGGAAATAAAAGTTTTCTGAATTATCAGACATTTAAGAAGAAATGACATGGAATAAAATACACACATAATAATCTTCTGAGAGAAATTGAGGAATGTGGAATAAATCACAAATGTGATGGGATAAAACATATTTTGCACCGATATATACTAACAGAACAAAATTTATTTTATTGTCATATTCAATATTTGAATAAACCACTACTAAAATGGATTGATGAAAAACTCTTCAAAAAATGGGCATAGAAGGAACCTACCTCAACATAGTAAACACCATATATGATAAACCCACAGCAAACATTATTATCAAAGGTTAAAAAAAAAACCTGAAAGCGTTCCCTCTCAGACAAGGATGGGCAAGACAAGGATGCCCACTCTCACCGCTATTATTATCTGCTGCTAAGTCGCTTCAGTCGTGTCTGACTCTGTGCGACCCCAGAGATGCAGCCCACCAGGCTCCCCTGTCCCTGGGATTCTCCAGGCAAGAACACTGGAGTGGGTTGCCATTTCCTTCTCCAATGCAGGAAAGTGAAAAGTGGAAGTGAAGTGGGTTATCATTGCCTTCTCCTACTATTATTATCAACAATTTTAAATTAAGCAAGTTTTTTATTGTTTAGGGAGTAAATTTGTCTCATAAGATAAAGACTAGAGCATGCAAAGTTCTTGTCTAAAACAATCGATTTAATTTTGTAAACATTTGTGCCTAATAGTAGAGAATACAATTTAGGATTGATATCAACTACAGATAGTTTTTTTTTTTTTTTTTTTTTTTGCTAAGAACACATTTAAAATTGTACTAAAACTACAATAATTTTGCAAGTATATTAAGAAATAGTAAGTACACAAATATATGACTAATTATTTACCTATGGTTATCTCTTCATTTACTCTCTTTGGCAATATTTCAAGTTTCAGGTTCACTTGCTGACTTCCTGCTGAATGACTTTAAATGTAAGCAATGTTAGCTCATGTTGAAATAAAAGAAGAATTTACTCAGCAGCAAAGACTACACTTTTTGAAAATATTTCCAGGAAATGGTTTATTCAAATAGGAATATGGGAGAAAAGTTTAAGGGAGGGTCAGTTTTGTGCAAACACAGGTCTTACTGCATTTTGGAAATTGGAGGATATGGAAAAATGGGATAGAACCGACAAGAGAGTCACTTAAAGACTGAGCTGGGGCAGTTATTGAAGTAGGGTAAAAACTATAAAAGAGGATTTTAGAAAGAAGGCGACATTGATAGTGCAGAATATCACAGGCCCCAAAAGCTCAAGATAAAACCATTTTCCTGGCCAGAGGAGTTACAGAACAGATATCCTGTGAACCATAAAATTCGGGGAGATTTCCCTTTGTGTGTTTGTGTGTGTGTGTTTTTTATAGCACTTATCTATGAGGGTAGCTCCAGAAGAATGAAACTGCTTTGCAGGCTGGGAAGCTAAATTACTGAGAAATAAATAAGCAGAAAATATTGTATCCAGTAGATGATGTAAGGGGCCCTAATGGATACAGAGAATGCAGGGTAATGGAGAGGAATGAGCAAGAGAAGAGAGCTCCTGAGAGTGGTCCATAAACATAAATAAGTCTGAGCTAACCCTGATGGAATCAATGGAACAATCCATTGAAGCCCAGGAAAGGGCTTGAGAACCAAAATGAACCACTGCAGATGCCAGTTGAATTGTAAAGCTGACAAATCTCTAACCAGACTAACCATGAAAAAAGAATCCTTTCAACCAAGAATTTTTTTTTTTAATTGAAGTATAGTTGGCTTACAATATTATATGAGATTCAGGAACAATACAGTAATTCAATATTTTTATACACTACACAACACACTAAGTTATTACAATATTATTGACTATATTCCGTGTGTAGTATATTATAACCTTGGGATCATTTGCAATTGCTAGTTTGTACCTCTTAATCTGCTTCACACTTTTCATTCATTCTGTATGCCTTCCTGTCTGGCAAGCACACGTTTTTATCACTGCCACCATTAGCCTATTTCTGTTTTGTTATATTTGCACATTTTTTATTGGCTACTCGCAAATGACAACATACAGATTTGCCTTTGCCTTTTTTTTTTTTCACTTAGTATAATATCCTTTAGGTCCTTCCATGTTGTCACAAATGACGCTATTTCTTTATTTTTAATGGCTGAGTCATTGGGACCTTTAATCCAAATGTCTGATGATGGCTGGGGCTGTGCTCTCTCCCTGTTAGTTTGGCCTGACTCTGAAGGATCTATGGTAGGGCCACTGGCAACCTCCAAGTGGAATTATGCCAACACGCACCTCCCAGGACACTTGCAGGCGGGGCCCCAGTCCCTGTGGCAGGCCACTGCTGACCCACGCCTCCGCAGGGGACCCTCAGACACTCATGGGCTGGTCTTGCTCAGTCTCTCATGGCATTGCTGCTCCTTTCCCCTGGGTCCTGGCGTGCACCAGGCTTTGTTTGTGCCCTCCGAGAGTCTCTGTTTCCCCCAGTCCTGCAGAAGTTCTGTAGTCAAATCCCACTGACCTTCAAAATCAGATTCCCTGGGGATTCCCAGTCCCTTTGCTGGATCCTAAGGTTGGGAAGCTTGATGTGGGGCCTAGAACCTTTGCAGCAGTATGAGAACTTCTTTGGTGTATTGCTCTCCAGTTTGTGGGTCGCCCACCAGGCAAGTATGGGATTTGATTTTATTGTGATTGCACACCTTCCACTGTCTCGCTGTGGCTTATCTTTTGCTCTTGGATGTCGGGTATGTTTCCCTGGTGGGTTACAGCTTCAGTGCCAAGATGGAAGAGTAAGGAACGTGCACTCATCTTCTGGGCTTACCTTCTCTGGAGCAGTAGAGAACTGAAATCCTGGGCTTGCAGCCGTGGCAAAACACGTGAAGTTCCCCATTTGCAGACTCAGTGGCTCTTCCCTCCCCATCCAAGATGGACAAGTGATGGTGGAGAGTTCTGACAAAATGTGGTCCACTGGAGAAGGGAATGGCAAAGCACTTCAGTGTTCTTGCTTCAAGAACCCCACGAACAGTATGAAAAGGTAAAAAGATATGACTCCAGAAGATGAGGCCCCCATGTTGATAAGGGTCCAGTAAGCTCCTGGGGAAGAGCAGAGAAATAGCTCCAGGAAGAATGAAGAGGCTAGACTGAAGTGGAAATGATGCTTACTTGTAGATATGTCTGGTGGACAAAGTAAAGTCCAATGCTGTAAATAATGATATCACATAGGAACCTGGAATGTTAAGTCCACAAATCAAGGTAAATTGCATGATCAAGCAGGAGATAGCAAGAGTGAACCTCAATATGTTAGGAATCAGGCAACTAGAATGAATGGGAATGGGTGAATTTAATTCAGATAATCATTAAAAAGAGATTAAGAAGAGGTGACATGAATACACAGAAGAACTATACATAATATAGTATAATTATACTATACTTATGCTATACATAATAAGAACTATACTGTAATAATCTGGATATCCACTATGGTGTGGTCACTCACCTAGAGCCAGACATCCTAGAGGATGAAGTCTAGTTGGCCTTAGAAAGAATTACTACAAACAAAGCTAATCAATGTGATGGAAGTTCAGCTGAGCTATTTCAAATCCTAAAAGATGTTGTTAAAGTGCTGCACTGAATATGTCAGCAAAATTGGAAAAGTCAGCAGTGGCCACAGGACTGCAAAAGGTCAGTTTTCATTCCAATCCCAAAGAATGGCAATGCCAAAGAATGTTCAAACTACAGTATAATCACACTCATTTCATATGCTAGGAAGGTAATACTCAAAATCTTTCAAACTAGGCTTCAATAGTGAAGAACAGGTAGGCCTGGCACACTGCAGTCCATGGGGTCACGAACAATTGGACGCGACTTGGTAACTGTAAGACAACAATATGGACACTCAGGTTGCTTCCATATCTTGACTATTATAAATACTGCTGTAGTGATGTGGCAGGTGGGGGAGGCATATATCTTTTCAAATGTTCTTTTCTTCAGATAAATACCCAGGAGAAGAATAGTTGATTATATTTCTCTCTCTCTTTCTCTTTTTTGTAAGGAATCTTCATACTTTTTTCCCTTGCAGCTGCACCAATTTACATTGCCATCAACATGGCGCGAGGGTTTTCTTTTCTCTACATCCTTGTCAACACTCATAATTTTCTGTCTTCTGGAGATCAATTCAGTTCAGTTTAGTCACTCAGTCATGTCTGGCTCTTTGTGACCCCATGAACCACAGCACGCCAGGCCTCCCTGTCCATCACCAACTCCCGGAGTTCACCCAGACTCACGTCCATTGAGTCGGTGATGCCATCCAACCGTCTCATCCTCTGTCATCCCATTCTCCTCCTGCTCTTTCCCAGCATCAGGGTCTTTTCCAATGAGTCAACTCTTCTCATGAGGTGGCCAAAGTACTGGAGTTTCAGCTTCAGCATCAGTCCTTCTGATGGACACTCAGGACTGATCTCCTTTAGAATGGACTGGTTGGATCTCCTTGCAGTCTGAGTGACTCTCAAGAGTATTCTCCAATACCACATTTCAAAATCAGCAATTCTTCAGTGCTCAGTTTTCTTTATAGTCCAGCTCTCACATCCGTACATGACCACCGGAGGAACCATAGCCTTGACTAGATGGACCTTTGTTGGCAAGGTAGTATCTCTGCTTTTCAATACGCTGTCTAGGTTGGTCATACCTTTCCTTCCAAGGAGTAAGCGTCTTTTAATTTCATGGCTACAGTCACCATCTGCAGTGATTTTGGAGCCCAGCAAAATAAAGTTATCCACTGTTTCCCCATCTATTTCCCATAAAGTGATGGGACCAGATGCCATGATCTTCATTTTCTGAATGTTGAGCGTTAAGCCAACTTTTGCACTCTCCTCTTTCACTTTCATCAAGAGGCTCTTTAATTCTTCACTTTCTGCTATAAGGTTGGTGTTACTGGCATATCTGTGGCTATTGATATTTCTCCCGCAATCTTAATTCCAGTTTGTGCTTCCTCCAGCCCAGCATTTCTCATAATGTACTCTACATATCAGTTAAATCAGTAGAGTGACAATATACAGCCTTGACGTACTCCTTTTCCTATTTGGAACCAGTCTGTTGTTCCATGTCCAGTTCTAACTGTTGCTTCCTGACCTGCATACAGATTTCTCAAGAGGCAGGTCAGGTGGTCTGGTATTCCCATCTCTTTCAGAATTTCCCACAGTGTATTGTGATCCCACTGTCAAAGGCTTTGGCATAGTCAATAAGGCAGAAATAGATGTTTTTCTGGAACTCTCTTGCTTGATGATAGTCATTCTGAAAAGTGTGGTTGTGTCTCATTGTGGCTTGATTTGCATTTCCCAATGGTTTAGGTTGCTGAGCACTTTTTCATTTGCCCTTTAGCTGTCTGTATGTCTGTTTTTGGAAAAATGACTCTTCAGGTCCTCTTCACTTCCGCTTTTTTGCCGGTAACTGTTCTTATTATGGTGATAATATCCTAATTAATGAAAATATGAAATTACTATATTATGCGTCTGAAATTAATATCATGGTGTATGTTAATTGTAGGTCAACTTTTGTATAAAACACATTCTTTATAATATTGAGTTGTGTAACTTCTTTATATTTGGAAATCAACAGTTTATCAGGGATATTAATATGATTTGCAATATCTTCTTCCATTAAGTAGACTGCCTTTTAGTTTTGTTGATGGTTTCCCAAGCTATGCAAAGGCCTTTTAGTGTTATGTAGTTCCATTTGTGTATTTTTTGCTTTTTTGCCCTTGCCTTTGTAGACAGATGCAAACAAATATTGCTGTGATCAATATTAAAAAAAATGCTACCAATGTTTTCATCTAGCAGTTTTATAATTTCAAGTCTTATATTTAAATCCTTAATCTATTTTGAGTTTGTTTTTGTCCCAGGTGTGTAAGGGGCCTATTTTAATTTTTTAGTATGTTGTTGTGCAATATTTCCAACACCAATTATTGAAGAGACTATCTTTCCTTATTGTCTATTAATATACCTCTTTTGTTATAGATTATATACATATAATATATAGATACACATACAATTGTCTATATATATAACTATGTAGCTTATATAGTTATAACTATATCATAATTATATATATGTCTCTATATAATTATATAGATACACATACAGTTGACTGTATTTATATGGGCATATTGCTGGGCTGTCTATATTTTTTATATATCTATATACACACACACACATACCATTATATATATATATAACTATATAGATTATATATGGTTATAAATACATTATAATTATATGTATAATTACATAGATATACTTACAGTTGACATGTATATGGGCATATTGCTGGGCTGTCTATTCTGTTCCACTGATCTGTCTCTCTTCACTGGCTGTCAGGTGCCATTTACCGTGTGTCCAGAGGTTAAAGCAAAGGCCTTGCTGAGGTGTCTGGGAGAGGGGTCTATGCCCCAACCAGTAATGCTGAAGAAGCTGAAGTTGAATGATTCTGTGAAGACCTACAAGACCTTCTAACTAACACCAAAAAAAAAAAAATGATGCCCTTTTCACCATAGGGGGATGAGATGCAAAATTACGAAGTCAAGAGATACCTGGAAAAACAGCAAGTTTGACCTTGGAGTGAAAATGAAGCAGGGCCAAGACTAATAAGGTTTTGCAAAGAGAACACACTGGTCATAGCAAACACCCTCTTCCAATGACAAGATGACTCTACACATGGACATCACCAAATGGTCAGGATAGAAATCAGATTGATTATATTCTTTGCAGCCGAAGATGGAGAAGCTCTATACAGTCACCAAAAACAAGACCAGGAGCTGACTGTGGGTCAGATCATGAACTCCTTTTTGCCAAATTCAGGATTAAATTGAAGAAAGTAGGGAAAACCACTAGGTAATTCATGTATGGCCTAAATCAAATCCGTTCTGATTACACAGTGGAGGTGACAAATAGATTCAAGTGACTATCTGGTAGACAGAATGCCTTAACATCTATGGATAGAGGTTCATAACATGTACAAGAGATTGTGATTAAAACCATCCACAAGAAATAGAAATGCAAGAAAGCAAGTGTTTGTCTGAGGAGGCCTTACAAATAGATGAGAAAGAAGAGAAGTGAAAGGCAAAGGAGAAGGGGAAAGATACACCCAACTGAATTCAAAGTTCCAGAGAAGAGCAAGGAGGGAAAGGAAAGCATTCTTAAATGAACAATGCAAAGAAATAGAGGAAAACAGTAAAATGGGAAGAGCTAGAGATTTCTTTCAGAAAATTTGAGATACCAAGGGAATATCTCATGCAAAGATACAAACAAAAAGGACAGAAATGGTTAGGACCTACCAGCGGCAGAAGAGATTAAGAAAAAGTGCTAGAACACACAGATGAACAACAAAATAAACTTTTAATGACCTAAGCTATAATGATGATGTTGTCACTCAACTAGAGCCAGACATCCTGGAGTGTGAAGTCAAGTGGGCTTAAGAAACATTACTATGAACAAAGTTAGTGGAGGTGATGGGGTTCCAGTAGAGCTAGTTCAAATCCTTAAAGATGATGCTGTAAAGTGCTGCACTGAATACATCAGCGAATTTGGAAAATTTAGCAGCTCATAGCACTGAAAAGATCTGTTTTCATTCCAATCCCAAAGAAAGACAATGCCAAAGAATGTTTAAATTGCCATTTAATTGCACTCACTTCACATGCCAGCAAGGTTATGCTCAAAATCTTTTAAGCTAGGCTTCAGCAGTATATGAATTGAGAACTTCCAGATGTACAAGCTGGATTTAGAAAGGTAGAGAAACCAGAGATCAAATTGCTACTGGATCATAGAAAAAAAAAGTGGAATTAAAAAAAAAATCAACTTCTGCTTCATTGACTATGCCAAAGTCTTTAATGGTGTGAGTCACAGCAAACTGGATTATTCTGAATGAGATGTGAATGCCAGACCATATTACCTGCCTCCTGAGAACACTGTATGCAGGGCAAAGAGCAACAGACATGGAAAAACAGACTGGTTCCAAACTGGGAAAGGAGTACATCAGGCTGTATATTGTCACAGCCTTATTTAATTTATATGCAGAGTACATCACGTGAAAAGCTAGTCTGGATGAATCACAAGCTGGAATCAAGATTGCCAGGATAAATGTCAAAACCTGAAATAAGCAGATGATACCACTTTAATGGAAAAATTTGAAAAGAAACTAAAGACCCTCTTGATGAAGGTGAAAGAAGAGTGAAAAAGTTGGCTTATAACTCAACATTCAAGAAATGAAGATCATGGCGTCCTGTCCTATCACTCCATGTCATGGGGGAAATGTGGAAACAGTGTCATACTTCATTTTCTTGGGCTCCAAACTAAATGTGGAAGGTGACTTCACAAAATTAAATATGCCTGCTCCTTGGAAGAATAGCTATGACAACTCTAGACAGTGTGCTGCAAAAGCAGAGGCATCACTTTACCAAGAAAGATCTCTATAGTCAAAATATATATATATTTTTTCCAGTAGTCATTCATGGATGTGAGAGTTGGACCAGGAAGAGGGCTGAGTGCTGAAGAATTGAGGTTTTTGAACTGTGGTGTTGCAGAAGACTCTTGAGAGTCCTTGGGACAGCAAGGAAATCAAACCAGTCAGTCCTAAAGGATGTCAACCCTGAGTATTCATTGGAAGGTCTGGTTTTGAAGCTGAAACTCCAATACTTTGGCCACCTGATTTGAGGAGCTGACCCATTGGAAAAGGCTCTGATGCTGGAAAAGACTGAGGGCGAGAAGATAAGGGGGCATGAGGATGAGATGGTTGGATGGCATCACTGACTTGATGGAAATGGGTCAAGGACAGGGAAGCCTGGAGTGCTACAGTTTATGGGGTTGCAAAAAGTCAGACACACCATAGTGACTGAGCAACAGCCATCTGTTTTTGTGCAGCACCTGCTGTTTTGATGACTATAAATTTTAGTACAGACTGAAATCAGGGAGCTTGATACCTCCAAATTTTTTCCTTCTCAATATTATTTTGGCTATTTGTGGTATTTTGTGTTTCCATAAAAAATTTTGGATTATTTATTCAGTTCTCTGAAAAACGCCATGTGTATTTTGACAGGAATTGCACTTAGAAAACAGAGTCAAATTTGTGGATTGTTTTTGGTGGTATGGATATTACTTCTTCCAGTCCATGTATACAGTATATCTTTTCACGTGTTTGTGTTTTCTTCCATTTCTTTTCTTCATCACCTTACAGTTTTCAGGTATTTTACCTCCTTTGTTAAACTTACCCCTAGGTATTTATTTAATTTTTGCATGATTATAAATAGGATTGTTTTCTTGTTTTCCTTTTCTTATAGTTCATTGTTAGTTTGTAGATATGCAACATATTTCTGTATATTAATTTTGCATTCTGAAATTTTACTGAACTTATTTCAATAGTTTTAGTAGTATTTTGGAGATAGTCTTTATGGTTTTTGATATGTGATATAATGATATCTACAGAATGACAGTTTACTTCTCCCCTTTCAATATAGATGCTTTTTATTTCTTTTATTTATCTGATTGCTGTGGCTAAGACTTCAATGCTATGTTGAATAAAAGTGGCAAAGGTGAGCATCTTTGTCTTGTTTCTGATTTTAGAGGAAGAGCTCTATGATTTTCACCATTGAATATGATGTTAGCTGTGAGTTTGTCATAAATCATTTTTACTATTAATATATTAATGTATATTCCTTCTATATTAATTTTATTGTGAGTTTTCATTATGAGTGGATGTTGAATTTTGTCTGATGAGTTTTCTGCATCTACCATGAAGACCAGGCTTCCCGGGTGGCTCAGTGGTAAAGAATCCACCTTCTAATGCAGGAGACACAGAAGCCGTGTGTTGGATCCCGGGTCAGGAAGATACTTTGAGTAGGAAATGGCAACCTAATCCAGTATTCTTGCCCAGAAAATCCCATGGGCAGAGGAGCCTGGCAGGCTGCAGTCCATGGGGCCGCACAGAGTTGGACATGACTTAGCAACTGAGCACACAGGCATCAAAATGACTACATGGTTTTAATCCTTTGTCAATGCATTTTGTTACATTTACTTATTTGTAGCTTTACAACATTCACGTATCCCTGGAACAATTCTCACTTGATCATAATATATGATCCTTTCAGTTTATTGTTGAGTTCAGTTTGCCAATATTTTGTCGGAGCTTCCCACATTTGTTCATTGGTGACACTAGTCTGTAATTTTTTCGTGGGTGGAGGGTACTGTCTTTCTCTTGTTTTGATATTAGAATGATGATGGTCTAATATAAGTTTGGAAGTGTTCCATCCTGTTCAATTTTTTGAAATAGTTTTAGGGACATAGGTATTAACTCTAAAGCTGTAGTCGAATTCCCTTGTGAAGCCATCTGGTCCTGGACTTTTGTTTGTTGAGTGTTTATTGATTATAGATTCAATTTCATTAGTCTGTTAAGGTTTTCTATTTCTTCAGTTAATCAGTCTGTTAAGGCTTTCTATTTCTTCCTGATTCAGTCATGGACGATTATTTGTTTCTAGTAATTCACTCATTTCATCTAGGTTGTCCAATTTTGGTGTATAATTGTGTCCTTTTGTGATTGTATTTCTGTGATATCGGTTGTAATTTCTCCTCTTCCATTTCTAATTATATTTATTTGAGTACTTGTTCTTCTTCTCTCAATGATTCTAGCTAAAGGCTTTTCAATCTTTAAAAATATGTTTAGAAAACCAGCTCTTAGTTTCCTTGATCTTTCATATTCCTTTTTATCCTCAATTTTATTTATTTCTCTTGTGATCTTTTTATTTCCTTTTCTCTACTTCATTTTTTACTCATCTTTTTCTAATTTCTCTAGATATAAGGTTAGATTGCTTATTTGAGGTTCTTTTGTGTTAGTTTCTTGAAGTAGCTGTATCACTAAGAGCTTCCCTCTTAGAGCTCTTTTTTTTTTTTTTTTGGCTGTGTCCCAAAGATTTTGGAAGTTGTGTTTCTATTTTCAGCCATCTTAAAGGGCTTACCTGAGCAGTCTTGGCAAGTTGACTAGAGCGCCAGACACTTCCAGCCTGCTGCCTCTGCTTTGAAGCTCAGAGGAAGTAAGTTTTGTGTAAGCCCTTTGGAGCACACTTGGTTTTCTCCAGCCCTCCAAGGTTTTCTCCTAGAGGAGAAACCTCCACTTGGTTTTCTCCTCTAGCCCTGCTGCTTTTCAGAACCAGATAAGGGCTTATCTTCCTGTTGCCCATCCCCAGGGCAAGGATGCCCAATGTGAGGCTCAAACTTCTTTCTCCTCAGGGAGGACCTCTGCGTTTGTGATATTCTCTTCCTTCTTTGGTTGCTCACTTTAGGTGTAGGTCCTGATTAAATCATGTCTCTGTCCCTCCTACCCATCTCAGTATTTTTTTTTTCTTTATATCCTTAATTGTAGAAGAGCTGTTCTGCTGGTATTCAGGTTGGTTTTCGAGAAAGTTGTTCTATATGTGGTGGTAGTTTTGATGTATCGGAATAAGTGAGTTCAGGATCTTCATACTTTGATCTTGATCCTACCCTCTTGATCCCATCTTGACCCCACCCTTTCTCAACATAGAATTCTGTATCCAGTTAAAATATCCTTCAAAAATTACTGAAATAAAGACAGTCTTAGATTAAGGAAAAATAAGATAATCTTTCACTATCTGACTCCCCATCCCCCCGAAAAAAAATAAATTATAGAATGTTCCTTAAGCTAAACAAAATGATTCCAGAAGAAATTTTGTAACTTCAGGAATGAAGGGCAAGCAATTAAGTTAATAAAATTGATACCATATAAAGCATATCCTATGACCATAATAGTATGGTAGAGATAAATTACAAATGATATCTGGAAAATCCCTTCAAAATCCCCAAAGTTAGAAGTTAAACAATAGACTTCTAAACAATTTGTTGCCTGAAAAGGAAGTCTCAGCTATGTAAGAAAATATTTTGAATTAAATAAAAATATTGAATTATGAATATTGAATATATGTAGTCATATATTTTGTATGTAATTAAAATATGAATTAAAATATTTTGAATTAAATAAAAATAGCTACACCTGTTGGGTACTGATAAAACAGTTCTTAGAGGGAAGTTTATAGCATTAAATGCATATACTGGAACAGAAGATGATCCAAATCAGTAAGCTTTCACCTTAAGAATGAGAGAGAGAAGGGCAAAATAAACCTACAGCCAACAAGGAATATGATAACAGTGATTAGAGCAGAGATCAGTGAAATTACAAGCAAACACAGAAAATCAGTAAGCCAACATTTCTTGTTTTTTTCAAGATCAATTAAATTGATAAACCTCTAGCAAGCCCAACAAAGAAAGGAAAGAATACACAATGCATACTCCTCTGATATTAAAATAATAGCAGGACAATATTACAAATGACTCTATGGCAATAAATTAAAAAAAATTTAGATGGAATGCACTAAACCCTTAAAAGATACAAGCTATCAAAATTTACTATCAGTGAAATTTACCACGAACAGTGTAATATCTAACAAAGTAAATCTCAATCCCTGCTGGTTTCACTGGTGTACTGTACAACACATTTAAGACAGAAGTCATATATTTTGTACCTAATGTATCCAGAAAGTTGAATGGGAGAAAATCTTTCGTAACTTATCAGAGCAACATCCTTATATCATATCCAGATAAAAATTATAAGGAAAGAAAACCACAGATATTCATCTTGAATATAGACAGAAAATCCTCAGCTAAATATTAACAGATAAAATCTAGCAATATATAAAAGGATAATATAATACATTCAAGTAGCGTTTATTCTAGTAATGAAAGACTAGTTCAGCACTTCAAACTTAAACAATGCAATGTACCATAGTGACATGCTAAATAATACAGGGAGGGAGGAGGGAGGGGGGTTCAGGATGGGGAACACGTGTATACCTGTGGTGGATTCATGTTGATGTATGGAAAAACCAATACAATACTGTAAAGTAATTAACCTTCAATTAAAATAAATAAATTCATATTAAAAAAATAAAAACTAAAAACAAATAAAAGTGGTATAATATAAAAAGAAATAGGAAATAAATTTTATAAAATTCAACATGTGTTTATTGAAGAAATACTCTCAGCAAAATAAAAATAGAGTATACTTCTCTAAACATCCAGGATGCATCTTCTGGAAGGCAAGGACTATGACTTGGTTATTTTTTTACCCATGATTAGAACAGTACCTTCTATAAAGGCAATATATATATATATATATGTATGTATATGTAAATGTCATTTACAATACATAAAATGAGTGCACAATTTATAATAAATCACACACACAAAGTCTGACCTGTTCAAATAGGTTTAATCACTTCAGCAAATCTAAAGAACATCATGTAGGAGTGTAGGCTCAAAATAGGAGGATGTAAAATGTGTTTATGTTATGTGAGTGTGGATTCGTGAAAGTAGGTATTAATTTGCAAAGAAAGTTTTGAGGCTATATTAAGTAAAAAGAAGATATTTCTCTCCTTTTCCAAACAACATCATGATGTCTAAAATTTATTTTAGGAAGCTGACGTATTTGAATGATGTAAAATGGTCTGGTGAAGGGGCTAAAACCATGAAGCATTTTATTCCAGACATGACAATCTGAGTCTTTTTAGTAGTAAATATCATAAAGATGAATAGGTTAAAAAAAAAAAATCAGAAACTTTGTTTCTTAAAATTTCAAGGGGGAAATAAATCAGGCTAAACTTAAATATGCATTTTCAATGTGTATTAGAAATCCCTCTTCTGAAGTATTTTATTTAGTGATAGATAAATTTAGCTATCAGTTCAGTTCAGTTCAGTTGCTCAGTCGTGTCCAACTCTTTGCGACCCCATGAATTGCAGCACGCCAGGCCTCCCTGTCCATCACCAACTCCCGGAATTCACTCAGGCTCATGTTCATCGAGTCTGTGATGCCATCCAGCCATCTCATCCTCGGTCATACCCTTCTCCTCCTGCCCTCAATCCCTCCCAGCATCAGAGTCTTTTCCAATGAGTCAACTCTTCGCATGAGGTGGCCAGAGTATTGGGGTTTCAGCTTTAGCATCATTCCTTCCAAAGAAATCCCAGGGCTGATCTCCTTCAGAAAGGACTGGTTGGATCTCCTTGCACTCCAAGGGACTCTCAAGAGTCTTCTCCAACACCACAGCTCAAAAGATCAATTCTTCGGTGCTCAGCTTTCTTCACAATCCCACTTTCACATCCATACATGACCACTGGAAAAACTATGGCCTTGACTAGACGGACCTTAGTAGGCAAAGTAATGTTTCTGCTTTTGAATATGCTCACTAGGTTGGTCATAACTTTCCTTCCAAGGAGTAAGTGTCTTTTAATTTCGCTGCATTTAGCTATAGTAAGTGAAATTATAGTATATGCATGTACATACATATATATATACACACACACATATATGTGTATATATATGTGTGTATATATGTGTGTGTATATATATATATACTAATTTATACATGAACTTATGAGAGTGAAAGAAAATGTTAGTTGCTCAGTCTTGTTTGACTCTTTGCGACCCCTTGGACTGTACTAGTTCACCAGGCTTCTGGGCAAGAGTACTGGAGTGGGTTGCCATTTCATTCTCCAGGGATCTTCCTGACCCAGGGATTTAACCTGGGTCTGCTGCATTGCAGGCAGATTCTTTACTGTCTGAGCCACCTGGTAAGGCCACTACATATGCTTATAGTGCAGATTAATATTCATATCCACATTTATCTTATCTGTGTGTGTGTTAGTAGCATAGGCACGTCTTACTTTTTGTGACCCCACGGACTGTAGCTCACCAGGCTCCTCTGTCTGTGGAATTCTCCAGGCAAGAATATTGGAGTGGGTAGCCATTCCCTTCGCCAGGGGATCTTCCCAACCCCTGCAGGGGTCTCCTGCATTGCAGGAAGATTCTTTACTGTCTGAGTCACCAGGCAGGCCCTATCTTAGCTAATATCTTCTATCAGAATATTTATGAATATCATTTACTAGACCCACGTATGCGATATTTTCCCTAGTGCAGTACACTGAGCTTAGAAGATAGACAATACCATCGCAGGGGAGCATATGAATAAATGAATTAGTGATCAAGCATGGTTACTTGTTGCAAAGAACCGAATGGTCTTGTTTACTTTACATATATATTTGTCAGTCGGGAGGTATCTCTTAAGCTTACTGCACGTTTACTGGGTATGATTAAGAGGGACATCTGTTTTTTAAAAGAGCACAATTAAGGTGAATTTTATTATGGGTGAAAGGTCTTCAACCCACTGAGAGGGCAGATGGATAAAAGTTTGGTTTATGGTGCCAGAAGGGGATAGGCTTCTGAATTAGAGATTTCAGTTCATTTTATCTTCAACTGGATAAAACTCCATATGCCTCAAGGTAACACCTTAAAAAGCTCTACTTGGAGCCTTGGCTTTCCTGTTCATTATTTAAATTTGTGCTTCACAAGGTAAACATAGGTGCATAATTTTTGTTTAATTGATGAATGCAGAAGTTGAATCTTTCATATTGTTACTTTATTTGAATTGTTTTTAAAGTTTATTTTCTCCTCTAGTTTATAAGCAAGCCCATGCTATGTAGAAAAAAATATATATATACATGGCTTTAAGAAAACTATGATAATATGCCATGTTCAGATACTAATAAGAATATTTTTAGATCACATTTTTTCCGAGTTCAAGATCAAAATACACCCCATACCTTTTTGTTGTTGTTGTTTTGCTTTGCTTTTTTGTGATGACACACTTCATTGCACAAAAAGTGAGCTAATACTAAATGAGATGGTGAAAATCTGGATTGTGTGAGGTTCATATGGTTTACACAGTAGAAGCAGCTGTTGGTGCTGGTTATGTAGTAATAAGCTTGAGCACCTGCCAAAAGAATAAAACTCAATTTGACTTGATAGCAAGTAAGACGTGCTGCTCAAAAAATTATGTC
This sequence comes from Aepyceros melampus, assembly GCA_006408695.1. NCBI lineage: Eukaryota > Metazoa > Chordata > Mammalia > Artiodactyla > Bovidae > Aepyceros > Aepyceros melampus. The sequence goes on from SJXQ01006411.1 coordinate 73,833, forward strand.
TCCCTGGACAAGTGGTGCCCATTTTTACTGTGTAGATAGAAATTGGAGCCAAACAGTCAAATGGAGAAGGACACACTGGCATCACTTACAATTATTTTAGGTATAACAAAATTGTCATCTTAAATTTCTAAATTTTCAAAAATTCTCTGAACTTTGCAAATGACTGGTAAATGACTTAGATGTATAGGTCCATTTATATCAAATCACCATCCTGAATATACACACACAAGAAATAAGCTGAACCTACAGATTGCCTCACTTAAATAAAACATAGCTACCTCTTTAGGGGAAATTAAGCAGATGTTTAAAATTTTTCAACAAATTTCAAAAGTGACTTAAGGCAGGAAATGAGTAAAATTATATCCAATTTAAGCTCTAGGAAGTCTGTAGACAGACTATAATTAACCATTATTAATGCCACTGGTGTAAATGATACAAAACTTCTATCCAGAAAGATTTCTTACACTGGCTGGTCCTTTTGAATATCAGCAAGATGAAAAATGAAGAATCCTTTTATATTCTATGGTCATCCATCTCCTTTTGAGCTCTGGTCCTTTCATTGATTAATTTATTTGTACAAATTTAAACTTTTTTTAGATAGTGGGAAAAAATTCAGATAATTAGCCAAGGAAAGGAGTCTGATTAATAGTTGGTAATCTAAGAAACATTTAGCCAATTGTGTCATATATTCTTATCTGTAAGTTGTGAAAGATATTATAAATTTAAAATGTCAAATCCTACTGGATGCTGAAGGAAGAGTTTTATGTTTGTGTTGTTTTATTAAATAGGATCTGTAAATTTCCACTTCTTTCATTATTGGGAGTGGCAGCCATGTGATGACCTTTGAAATGCCCTTCCTCTTCAGAGATGGATGGCTTTGAGGGCTTGAGTTCTTTACTATTTTAGAATTTTAAAAGTGAAAAAAATAGTTGCTGCAAATATTGAAAAAAGCCTTTCCTCCTAGTCTCTCAGAGAACTGACTTTTGGCCCAATGAGTTCTTCATGCTCAATACTTGTCTCCTAAACTGGGAAATCCAATCTTTGCCAGTTAGAAGACTCGTTAGAGTTGAGTCTTCCACCTGCAACAGGTACTAACAGCTATTGGCTAGTAAATCCACAGGAAAGAGAAATTAATCATCTTTACTATCTTTCAAGTTACCTAAGGATATAAAGCAATGATCAGGTCAAAAAATAAATTAGCAAATTAACAAAAATCCAAGAAGATACAATAGCAATGTGCAAAATGCAGCCAAAGCATATGGATTAGGAAACTTCTAAGGACAGCAACAAATGGGGAGAAATATACACCTAAAAGAAAAATAGTAAGAGCACTGAAGAAAATTGACCTGTAACACAAATACAACTGGAACTGAGAAACAAGGACAAAAATAATAGCAAGCTAAGATTTGGGAATAAATTCCTTATCAGTACTATGCTTCACTGTCTGTTTTCAACTTGGATTCATCAATAACATCTAAAGTTTCTTCTGGGCGTCTCAGGTGGCACCAGGGGTAAAGAAACTGCCTGTCAATGCGGGAGACATAAGAGACGAGGGTTCATTTCCTCTGTCCAGAAGATCCCCTGGAGGTGGAAATGGAACCCACTCCTGTATTCTTGCCTAGAGGACCCCATGCTCAGAGCACGCTGGTGGGCTACAGTCCATAAGATTGCAGAGTTGGACATGACTGAAGAGACTTAGCATGCCTACAGTTTCTTCCTGGTATAGAAGGGAAGTTGAAAACTATTTTCCAGAATCCCCTTCCCTGTGCAAGACCCAGAGTGCATGAGATTTGGAAAGTATCAATAGAAGAGGAGAAGCTATGCTTTTTCAGAGGCATTTGCATCCTGATGTGAAATTCACTTTGACTTCCTGACGGTTTCTTGACAACCTACTGCTTTGCTGCCACAGATTAAGGCTGTTGAATAGTCTTCTGTGTTAGTTTGCTAGGCTTTCCATAAAGCTGAATGGCTTTGACTACAGAATTTATTTTTCTCATAGTTCTGGAGTCTGAGAGTCCAAGATCAAGGTACTAGGAGGATTGATGTCTCCAAGGCCTCTCTCTCCTTGCCTTGCAGATGACGTCCTTTTCTCATTGAGCCCTAGATGAGAATAGAAGCCCCTGCCAATACCTTGGGAAAAGGCGATGGCACCCCACTCCAGTACTCTTGCCTGGAAAATCCCATGTACGGAGGAGCCTGGTAGGCTGTAGTCCATGGGGTCGCCAAGAGTCGGGCACGACTGAGCGACGTCACTTTCACTTTTCACTTTCCTGCTTTGGAGAAGGAAACGGCAACTCACTCCAGTGTCTTGCCTGGAGAATCCCAGGGACGGGGGAGCCTGGTGGGCTGCCGTCTATGGGGTCGCACAGAGTCGGACACGACTGAAGCGATTTAGCAGCAGCAGCAACAGCCAATACCTTAATTTCAGCTTACTGATATCTTGAGCAGAGAACCCTGCTAACACAGGCTGCTGAGCAGGGAACGTGTGATATAAATTTGTGGTGATCTGTTGCACAGTATTGAAAACTAAAACACTTATTTTCAGACTAGACCATTTGGCCATGTTTAGATAGGTTTTGGATCCTCAAAATTTGAGGGAGGGTCCTGGAATGCTGCTAAGTATCTTACAATGCACAAGGCAGCCCTTCAAGGCACAGGATTATACAGCCCTATAAATCGATAATTGTGAAGCCTCAGATTAGGCTACTAGAATCATCTCCAACTAGAAGAAGAAACCTGCATGTGAGTTAGAACCTTGAGCATATAAATAATTTTTTAAGAAATAAATTAGAGATTTTTAACTAGTTGCATATATTTTCTTGGGGATATCAGGATATCATTAAATACTGGCTAACAGTAACAATTATTTTTATGGCTTCACTTTGACTTTTCATTTTCATGCATTGAAGAAGGAAATGGCAACCCACTCCAGTGTTCTTGCCTGGAGAATCCCAGGGACAGGGGAGCCTGGTGGGCTGCCATCTTTGGGGTCGCACAGAGTTGGACACAACTGAAGTGACTTAGCAGTAGCAGCAAACTGAATGTGACAATTCTTACATATAAGGAATAAGTTTTATTTTAATATTAATAAGAAATTGCCACTTAAATGAGAGCATCAAGAATCATAAACGCTTAGACCATTTTTCTTGGGATGTATAACAAATTTGAACTTTTTTTTCCTTTGTTGTTTACACTCTGGAAATATTATTATACATTTTGGTGGTTTTCAGTAGAAGCATTTAATTGGTAGAGATAATTTGATATTTGGCTTCTGTACCCCCTTAGCATTTCATTCCTTTTCTCACCAAGAAAGATTCCTAGGTCCCTGCAGAATACCTAGTTTGAAAAATCTAGTGTATGCCACCGATTCCAAAGTATGTGGGTGGCATAAACACACCAAGAAAAGATTAGCATACCTCTTATAATTCCAAAGCAAAACATTCTTTAGAAGCTTAAAGAGTTACCTAATATAAAGATGTGTAATAGTAAGTATATAGATAGAAACTAGAGTTGGTTACATGCTTGAGCCACTGGCCACTTATATCCCTTGAACATGATAAGTTAAACATTAAATATGTTTGGAGTCCATTTTCTTCAGTACTGTTCTTAAGTTCTTGAACCTCAGTAAGACTCTAGGATTATCATAGTTTTTTGAGGTGAATTTAAAATAATTTTAAAAGCCCCCAGGAAGCACAGAATTTCTGTAAGTTACTGTCAACTGTCAGTCAATGAGTTTCCGCAATACAGATCCTCTGTCATTTGGTATGAGTTCCAACACTCACTTTCTGACATGAACCATCAGAACATTTAATAGAGAGCAGATAAGTGAGCATGAGGAAGTCATTGTGACAAGACTGCAGAAACATGTTGAATACCAAGGGGATAAAACAATACAGAAACCCTGATCCTAGTTATTCACAAGTCTCTGTCTTGAATGAGACTCCACTATCAAATTAGTATCATAAAATAAGATCTCCCTGTCTTCTCAGTCATATTCTCAAATCTCTCCAAAGACAAATATCATATGTTTTCTGGTTATTCTGTTCTGTTTATAATTAGAGTAGCTTACAAGGAGAATAGAAAGGCAAATAGCAAAGAAATAAGTAAATGTGAAATTTTATCCAGAAGTGATTTATGATAAGCTCAGCCATCTCAAATTTACTAAGAACCTAAAGCATCAAAAGATTTACCAGAGCAACCAAAACAAATGTTAGCATATCCATACATGAATAATATGAGCAAGCACTTGTAGCGTTTATTGTAAGTCATATCCAGTTCAGAGTGCTGTCCTTTGACACTAACTCACTGAATCCTCATTGCAACCTTATAAAATAAGCATTATGTTTATCTTGCTTGATAAATTAGAGAACAGAATCAGGAAGAGCTTCGGAAACTTTTTGGAGGACTCCAGACAGCAAAGGGGTAGTAAATATTCAAAATAGAGTCCTTACTTTTAATAACTTCAAGTGGTTAATCTCCAAATCTTTATTTAGTCTTTATTCAAGCATGCATTTAGTGTTTAATGTTTATAGTAGCCTCAGCTGATTGCTGTGGATAAAGAGAAATAAGACAGATATATAAACCAATAAAGGCTTCCCTGGTGACTCAGATGGTAAAGAATTTGCCTGCAATGCAGGAGACCCAGGTTCAAATCCCCAGGTTGGGAAGATCCCCTGGAGAAGAGAATAGCTACCCACTCTGGTATTTTTGCCCAGACAATTCCATGAACAGGGGAGACTGAAGGGTCTCAAGAGACACGACTGAGCAGCTAAGACTTTCACTTTCCATAAATCAATAAATCGCAGTCAGTATGTGTGGTAATATGAACACAGAGGGAATTATGAGCATTTGACAGGTAACCAGAGGAAAAACAAGAAGGAAATTAACAGTAAACGGTTCTATATGTTTCAACTTCACATTGTTTTATACTATTTGTTCTTATTTACATCATCAGTTATATTCATAATGATGGCCTCAAGTTACCTAGGAAGATTTAATATATGTTCACAAAATTTTGGTTAAGAAAGAAGACAGTCCATTTATAAATGTTCATTTTGCATAGCTTATTCATCCTTTGGCCCAAATACAATATTTATTTATTTTTTTCTTATACTTTGGAATTGTTTTCTTTGTGGTTGCTCCAGGGCTTTATACTTTATCAGAATCTTCATATTTATATCAAGTTTTACACTAAATTCCACTGAGATGTAGAAATGCTACTCATATATAGCTTTATTTTTTCTTTCTCCTTTAATTCTATTATCACTATATACATTGTATTTACATATGTTTCAAATTCAGGAATCCACTCATGAACTACTTTGCATCATTTCATGTCAATTATAAAAGCTGAGAAAAGAAATGAGAACAAGACGTATTTATAGATTTTATTTTATTTACCTCCTTAATTACCGTTTAGGGTTCTCTCACATGTTCCTGCGGGTTTGGGTCATCATCCTGCTCTTACTGACCACCTTTGTGCTTCTTCGGTAAAATTATTGCACTTCTATAAACAGTACAAATATATATATATATATTATACAATCTCATACAATTACTCTTTTAATCAATTAAGATAAAAAATGAATTTACATTATATATTTTATAATTATATGGACTTCCCTGGTGGCTCAGACGGTAAAGCGTCTGCAATGCGGGGGACCTGGCTTCGATCCCTGGGTCGGGAAGATTCCCTGGAGTAGGAAACGGCACCCCACTCCAGTACTCTTGCCTGGAAAATCCCATGGGCGGAGGAGCCTGGTGTCCATGGGGTCGAAAGAGTGGGACACGGCTGAGCGACTTCGCTTTCACCTTATAATTATTAATTACCTTCACCAGTACTCCTCAGTTCCTCCTGTGGATTTAATTTGCGTCTAGATTTTGCCTCCAACACAAAAATATCTTTAATGATTTCTTGCAATTTCTTTACAGCTACAAAAATGGTCTGTTTTATTTATCTGTGAATATATTTTATCTTCATATGTGAAAGGTAGTTTTTCTGGTTATAAGGGTCTTGGTTGGCAGTTGTATTCTACAGCACTTTGACTATACTTTCTCATATGACCATCATTGTTTCTGATTAGAAGTCAGGTGTTAGTATCATTGTAATTGATGAATGATTTTTCTCTTTCTGCTCTCAAATTTTTCCTCCGTCTTTCAGTATTTTTACTATTATTTGTATATAGATCTCTTTGCATTGACCCTATTTGGAATTGGTTGAGATTCTGGGATATATACCTTAGTACTTATCAGCAAATTCAGGAATATTAAACAAGTTTTTTTTCTTGTTTTTGATTTTTCAGTTCTTTTCTCCTTTCATTGTGGTACCTTCATTATACTAGATTGGTCCTGTTAAAGGAGTCTAACATTTTCTCTGTGGCTCTGCTAATTTTTCTCACTATGTTTTCTCTTTATTCTTCAAATTGAATAACTTCCATAGATCTAACTTTAAGTTTGCTGATGCTTTCTTCCATTTTAATTCTATTATTTTGTTCCCCTAAAGAATTTTGAATTTTAAAAATTGCACTTTTCAATTCTAGAATTTTCCTTTGCTTCTAAAAATTAGGTCTAATTCTTTATTCCTGTTTAATGTTTGATGAGGCATTGTCATATCTTTCTATTCTTCCTTAGGCATGGCCTCCTTTCATTCCCTGAATATACTTATAATGATTACTTTGAAGTTGACTCATTAAACCTGACAAGTTTCTGTTGTCTTGTTTTTTTATGTGTTTGTTTGCTATATCATATAAGTCATAGTTTATGCTTCTTGCCTTTCTCATAATTTCTTGTTGAAAACAGGATGTTTTCAGAAATGTATATCAGCAACCCTGGAGACTGGTTTCTTTCCTCTCCATGGCTTGATTTCTTGTTATTTGTTTGTGTGTTTTGAAACTTGGCTATTTTGATAAAATTAATTTCTACTCTACTGTTTACTTTGGTGTCCTTAGAGGGTACAGCCCTGAGAATGTACACAGTCACCCTGAGATGGCAGTGTTCTGACCCTAGCAGGTGTATTCTGAGTTTTATTTTCTTTTTCTCTCTGGTGAACTAGATGGTTTGTGCTTTAATTGTTGTTTCTAATTAAGCTATTGCTTTCAGTGTCCTTACAAGGGAGCGTCCCAAAACTTTGTTTCAAATGAAATCATTAACCTTGGGGATAACTTTGCAGCTCTCTGTTTTTGTGGATTTCCTCTCATTCTGGGACGATTCCCTAAGCCACTACTGTCTGTTGCCTCACTGTAAGCTCTGGCCCCTGCAGCTTGCCTCTCCAGCATGAACATCTACCCAACAAGCAGGCTGAAGTGAAGGCACTCAGCCCTAGTAATTCTGGCTAGCCATGCCTGGTGTAGAACCTCTATCCTATGTGGAGGGCTTTGGTAAAGGAAAGGAGCTCCTAGCTCATTCACCAAGCACTTGCTCCTTCAACTTAGTCTTAAAGGAAATAAGAAATGTTGGTGACCAGACCTTCACAGATATGTTAACTCTTGACTTGAGACATGAGGACAGAAAAATCTCTGTTTCCTTGGCCACCTAGCCAAGTATTTGTGCATGCGAGCTGCTCAGTCGTGTCCAGCTCTTTGCGACTCCATGGCCTGTAGCTTGCCAGGATCTTCTGTCCATAGAATTTTCCAGGCAAGAATACTGGAGTGGGCTGCCATTCCCTTCTCCAGGGGATCTTCCCAACCCAAGGACTGAACTCAGGTCTCGTGAATTGCAGGCAGATTCTTTACCATCTGAGCAACCAGGAACTACCTAAGTATACAGGAATGTTGCTCAGTCGTGTCCAACTCTGCGACCCTGTGGACTGTAGCCTACCAGGCTCCTCTGTCCATGGGATTTTCCAGGCAAGAGTACTGGAAGGGATTGCCATTTCCTTCTCCAGCGGATCTTCCCGACCCAGGGATGGAACCCACGTCTCCTGCATTGTAGACAGATGCTTTACTGTCTGAGCCACCAGGGAAGTCCACCTAGGTATAGCCCCCATTAAGTTAACCTGGGTGATGGGAGGGAGGAAGAATGTTGTCACTCAAATGCATAGACTTCCACTGTTCTTAGAGAATTTTAGGAGACTTTCTTAAATTAATACTTGTTTCCTTTAATACAGTGCTCTTAGTGTTTTCCTGGGTCAGTTTTCAGAAAATTTGTTTGTATCAATGGTTTTCACCAGATTTTCTTGTTTCTCTAGGAATAAGTACTGCAGAGCTCTTCATGATGCCATCATTGTTTAAAGGATGCTTTCAGTTATCTGATTATTTCATTAATATGAATAACAATGTCCTTCCTCAATAATGTGAGATAAATGAGGTATAACCATAAATGCACAGAATCAATTTAAGAATATTCTAATTATATTTCTCTTGATCAAAAGACAAAATAAAATGAAAGACATAATAGCTCTCTAATCCAGTTTGCTATTGCCAGCAATTGGGTTACATATTACAATATCATTTATAAGTTCCACACCATATCCCTGAAAAAATTCATTACTTGCCTATTGTTATAATTTTCACATTACATTGCCTTTATCCCCAACTGTCCACCCCGATCCCTATCATCTCACCAGCCCACAGAGTTTGTTTCTTTCAGAGTACTTTGAGGCATTTTTTTAATCATCACCAATATCATTATAAAAATAATTCTTTTTCCTCTCCCAGAGAGGGAGAGGGTGGGATGAGTTGGCAGAGTGGCAATGTAACATGTATGATATCATAAGTGAAACAAATTGCCAGTCTAGGTTTGATGCAGGATGCAGGATGCTTGGAACTGATGCACGGGGATAATCCAGAGAGAGGGTGTGGGGCAGGA
>SJXQ01006411.1:83068-124759 GCA_006408695.1 Aepyceros melampus
AGAGGGTGGGATGGGTTGGCAGAGTGGCAATGGAACATGTGTGATATCATAAGCGAAACGAATTGCCAGTCCAGGTTTGATGCAGGATGCAGGATGCTAGGGACTGATGCACGGGGATCATCCAGAGAGAGGGTGTGGGGCGGGAGGGGGCGGGGGGGGGGGTCAGGATTGGGAGTTCATGTACACTCGTGGCTGATTCATGTCAATGTATAGCAAAATGAATACAGTATTGTAAAGCAAAACAAACTAAAAAATAAAAATCAATTAAAAAAATAATTCTTTTTATCCCTGGAATTTCCTACTCAATTAATTTTTCCCGTGGGTTGGGCATGAAAAACATTCACCCAGCTTGTTTGATAAATGAATTAATAAGTACTGGTTGGAAATTAATTTATTCTATAAACAGTGATGTTGATGTTCAGTCACTCAGTCGTGTCCTAGTCTTTGTGATGCCATAGACTGCAGCAGGCCAGGCTTCCCAGTCCTTCCCCATCTCCTGGAGTTTGCTCAAACTCATGTCCTTTGAGCCAGTGATTCCATTCATCTATCATATCCTCTCTGTCATCCCCTTCTCCTCCTGCCTTCAATTTTTTCCAGCATCAGGGTTTCTCCAGTGACTCAGCTCTTTGCATCAGGTGGCCGAAGTATTGGTGTTTCAGCTTCAGCATCAGTCCTTCCAATGAATATTCCAGGTTGATTTTCCTTAGGATCGACTGTGTTTTATCTCCTTGCTGTCCAAGGGACATAGTTCAAAAGCATCAGTTATTCAGCTCTCAGCCTTCTTTATGGTCCAGCTCTCACATCCGTACATGACTAATGGAAAAGCCTCAGCTTTGACTATATGGAACTTTGTTGGCAAAGTGACCTCTCTGCTGTCTGATACACTGTCTAGGTTTATCAAAGCTTTTCTGTCAAGGAGCAAGCATCTTTTAATTTTGCAGCTGCAGTCACTGTTCACAATGATTTTGGAACCAAGAGTGATAAACAGTGTATAATTTGGAACCCAAGAGCATAAACAGTAATAGACACTTGCTTCAGTCCATTATTATTCTAACCACAGGAATTGAGGAAACTCAATGGGAGATGAGGCATGATTCCAGCTTTCAGTGAGCTAATTTTGTGGCCCAAAAGAATTTAGATTCTATTATATATAAATGGAAAATATTTGTATTGAAAAATAAAACATTTTCAAATTTTATAGTTGGTGCAAAAATGGGTGGTCAGTTTTATTTGAACTGGAAAGCTGCTTAAGAGCATAACAATGTTGGTATATCTTGACATACGGCTTCAGTACTCTAGACATCGTAGCAAAACACGGGTAGATTTTGATGAACAAATAGTTCCATTTCACTCATATCTCAGGTGTATGGAAGTAGCATATGAAGACAGTAACTCTAGAGTGTTCGGGAGGGACCAGATTATGATGAACTTTGCTAAGAATTCTTCACTTTACCTGGCAGGCAACAGGAAACAATTAATGATTTGCAGTTCACAGACAATGGGGGTCACATTTTTACTGTTGCTATAAGTTTTAGAGGGGCTTCCAGGTGGTAAAGAATCCAGCTGCAATGCAGGAGACCCCGATTTTATTCCTTGGTCGGGAAGATTGCCTGGAGAAAGGATAGACTTCTCTGTCAAATTCTGAGAGAAAATTCATCTAGACTAGTTAATAGACTAGAGTGAAAAACCTGTGTAAGAGGTATTTACCTGAAATAAGGCAGCATCAGAAAGACATAAACATTGTTTAAAAGGTAGAGAAATAGGGCTGTGTTACCATTTATGTACAGACTGAGAGGAATAAAATATTTGAAGACAAATTATAGGTTTGTGATTGTGTAACCTGAATGATGGCAATATAATTAAATGGCATTGATTTTTGGAGAAAAATTAATGCTTTTAGTTGTAGACACTGTGGTTTTGATATACCCATGGGACATCAGCTTTTCATTTCTGAAAGGCAGTTCAATGTATATGTTTATACTGCAAGGGCAAAGCCTGTGCTAGAGATGTATATTTTAAAATATTCATATAAAAGAATTCACGATGTTGTGAAAGTAAGAAAATATCAGTTTAAAAATTTGATTTCTGAAGATGCTGAGGGAAAGCTACCTTTAAAGAAAAGCCAAATGAGGACTCATTTGGAGCCTCGAACGAGTAGCCTACCATTCCTGCATCAACAATTATCTGTTGTTTTTTTCCCTTTAATTCAATAATTTATTAAATGATGAAGATCAGGGGATCTAGCCCCTGGTTTATTCTAATGTCTAGAACCATGATGACACATGCTAATGCAAGCAAAGAACTCAGAAAATATTTGTATGTAAACTATTCACATTTTATCAGAGAAAAAAATAATAAAAGTATTATTATTATAAGTACATGTATGTATCTGTGATTAAACAGTGGCTTCTGAAAGCCATACTTAAGTAAATTAACAGATATATCTAGTGCATTTGCAAAGATGTCAGTTCAAAATGTCGTAGTAAATTCTCCTAGACAAATTAAAGCATGTGCCAATCTTCATTTATGGCCATTTATTAATTCTTTGAAGACTTATATTCTATTACATTCTTATGAAAATTCTTATCTGTAAGGGAGTATGTATTCAGGAGATTAGATAAGTCATTATATGAGGTCATATAATTTAATTTTTTAAAATAATCATTTGATAATCTTAAAGTAATTAAAGCGTTTTGCCTACAAACTAGGCCTTGTGGCATGTGATGGTTCATTCTTGACAATCTGCAGTTCTTTACAATTTATGATGCTTTATTATTATGTGAGATAGCATTTTTTAACTCCTCTACACTTTGGAGTTCATAGAATGCAACTGCTTTGTCTAAAATTGACCCATAATAAGAGAGTAGAGAGGATTTTATCGAGTTGTGCCTGACTCCCAGTCCCATCTTTTTCTCCTCTAGTGTTCCAACATCTAACTGGGTGGTCTGGTTATAGACAAGACCAGAAGACACAAAGAGAATGTACCTAAACCATCCTCAAAAAATCCCTTGCGCTGCTCAAAACGTTCATTACATATGGTTTTTCCTTAATAACATGGTTTCTGAACGATTCTGACATGCCGAATAGTTCTCCACTGTTTGAAGAGCTAGCAGGTTAAAATTTGATTTGTTCTCTGAGACTAGATAGGTAAATATGGGTGTGTGCGTGCGTGCTAAGCCGCTTCAGTCATATCTGACTCTGGTGTCTCAGATGAGCAGAGAGAGGGGAGGGAGGATAATAAGGAGAGGATATATGTATCGACATAGCTGATTCACTTCTTGTACAGGAGAAACTAACAAATCATTGTAAAGTAACGTCTCAATAAGTTAGAATGTATATATATATATATATATATATATATATATATATATATATAAGCGGGCTTCCCTGGTAGCTTAGATGGAAAAGAATCTGCCTGCAATGTGGGAGACCCAGGTTCCATCCCTGGGTCAGGAAGGTCCCCTGAAGTAGGAAATGTCGACCTACTCCAGTATTCCTGCCTGGAGAATTCTTTGGAAAGAGGAGCATGGTGGGCTACAGTCCATGGTGTCTCAAAGAGTCGAACATGACTGAGCGACTAACACACACATATAATAAACATAGGTAAAGAGGTTTAAAGAGTACCTTTTTTATAGTCTTTGCTAAGTACAAATAATTAAATGCACAGAAGTTAACTCCATTATATACTCGGCCAGACTGCTTTACCTCTGAAGAACTGAAGTAAATGCATCAAATGGTGTTAAAAGGAAGCAACACTGTGTAAAAAGACTTTCTAAGTATTACAAAGTAGAAAGTGAATTAGAACAAGAAATGAGAGAGAGAAGAGATTTTTTTCTGGCAGGCCTATGCTACAGTCCTTACTGTCCTTCAGTTCAGTTCAGTTCAGTCGCTCAGTCGTGTCCGACTCTTTGGGACCCCGTGAATCGCAGCACGCCAGGCCTCCCTGTCCATCACCATCTCCCAGAGTTCACCCAGACCCACGCCCATGGAGTCAGTGATGCCATCCAGCCATCTCATCCTCAGTCGTCCCCTTCTCCTCCGGCCCCCAATCTCTCCCAGCATCAGAGTCTTTTCAAATGAGTCAACTCTTCCCATGAGGTGCCAAAGTATTGGAGCTTCAGCTTCAGCATCATTCCTTCCAAAGAAATCCCAGGGTTGATCTCCTTCAGAATGGCCTGGTTGGATCTCCTTGCAGTCCAAGGGACTCTCAAGAGTCTTCGCCAACACCACAGTTCAAAAGCATCAATTCTTTGGCGCTCAACCTTCTTTACAGTCCAACTCTCCTTAGAGTGACACTTTTAAGACACAAGAGACATAATCTTGGGACGGTTATTTCGAAAAGATTTATGTTAAAAAGAACACTATCCTTAGTGTATTCATTTTTTGATAAAAGTTTTACTTTCAGCACAAGCATTGTCAAAACTGGGTTAGAATAAATTTTGTCCCAGTTATTCTCTTATATAACTGATTGAATTAAATAGAACTAGACACATTAGGGGGAAAGTGTGTGTGTGTGTGTGTGTGTGCCTATGTGTGTGTTACAGAAAGAGAGAGAAATACTATGTCAACTGTTCCAATACATTTTTAGTGTCTGCAGCTGTAAAAATATAGGTATGACTAATTACCTTTCAAATGTTTGAAATTTTGCTTTTGTATGTAGGTTGTACACTAGAATAATTTTTTAGTTAAAACAGAACTCATGACTGACTAAAGGAAGTGTCATGTTTTCATGAACATTCTGTTTGCACTAAAATACATGATATGATCAAGGATGAAAATTTGAAAGAGCTGAACTTTTAACGATAAAATAAATATACTTAAGTTACAAGACTTAACCTTCTTTCTTTTTGTGTTGGAAGATTTCCATAACTATGCTTGAATTTGAAGACCGCACAACTAGGAACCATTTTCTATAGAGACTTTCCCAGAAATTCTGCACAGAAGAAAAACATTGCATGCATTATTCGGTGATACAGCACATCACCTATTTTTGAACCAGATAGAATGGAGATAAAATGATGAAATGCAATAGTACTGGTTACTTAGCAATATGTCAAATAAAACTGTTAGTATACTTTCATCCAATTATTTCGTGTGTTGAAAATTATTCTTGCTGGGACAAGGGGTTTGAAAAATGGGACTTGACTATAGAGGTTTATGGAAAGGGAACATTTTTTATAACTAGAGTTATATCCTTTATCTCACCAATGTGAAATGATGATCCTGGGGATTGCAGGCTGCCAAAGTTTTCCCAAACAATAACTGGAAAGTAATGGACAAGGGGCAGCAGTAGTGCAGCCAGAAGCATTGTTTCCTCTTCCCAGCAAATGAAGTGTGTGTTTTTTTCCCTCTCTTTGGAAAATATGACTGTCCTCCTTCACTATGCATATCATATATATATTTTTAAATTACAAGATGAAATAACAACTTTAAAATATCTTGAAAGAGTGCTTTGGTAGTATTCCCTTAAGGAGTTTAAAATATATATATATGTATTTTTAACTACTGATATGTCATATCTATGTTTTCTGTATACAAGTATTCAGCTCAAGAGGACAGCCTGATTCTTTGCACCTAGAAATTCTATTTCATTTCTTATCCTTCACTTACCCCTGTCCCTTTCAGTTGGTAAAATGCTGCTCTGATGTCTAAAAATTCATCCTCAGGTCTTCATGATTGTTATGTTCATGCCAAATAATTTATGATTCCAGCATTGTTGCTGTTGACCCATTCTAATGTTCCATAGTTTGGGGCAATTTCACTGGTTATTTTCTTCGCTAAAGTTCTCCTGCTTTTTCTGTCAAGTATTTTATCAAAAGCCATTTCTATGATGAGTGACCTCATGGACTGTAGCCCACCAGGCTCCTCTGTCCATGGAATTCTCCAGACAAGAATGCTGGAGTGGGTAGCCATGCCCTTCTCCAAGGTGTCTTCCCAACCCAGAGATTGATCCCGGGTCTCCTGCATTGCAGGTGGGTTCTCTACCATCTGAGCCGCGCGGTAAGCCCTCTCGTATGAGGATTTCCAGATTTTCTAGGTTTCCCTGCTCCCGGGTGGTTTTATGGTCCTTTACACGTGCTTCTAGTTTAGCTTTTTGATGCTATGCTGTCATTCTGTGTCCATGTGTGTCTAGAATACGTGAGCCCTAGAATACAGTCCATTCCAATCACTGAGTATAATTCTGGGTCCAAAACAGGTGGTGAAAATGCTCAGTGAGTGAGCGAAGGAGAACAAGATAGATGTAAAGAGATAGGATTGGTGTGCTGTGATGAAGCCTTGGAGAGTGCTAGCAAAGGAACGGTGCTTGAAGGGATGAAGCAAGGGACAGCTGAGACTCAGGCCACTCTTGCTACTACCTAAATCTGTCCACGGAGAAGAGGCTGTTGTAAAGCAGAAAATACTATTTTCTTCTCACACATGTAGCTTTCTTTACCTTGTATTCTTTCTTTAATATAAGACAATTCAAGACATATTTCAATCAGTGAATAATGTGTATAAGAAATGCATTGAGTTGGAAACATATTTCCCCTTAAAAGGAGGAAATTAAAAACCTAGATTGGAATTAAAGTACATTTCTATGATAATTTCTGTGTATGCTAGACAGCAAAAGAGACACAGATGTATAGAACAGTCTTTTGGACTCTGTGGGAGAGGGAGAGGGTGGGATGATTTGGGAGAATGGCATTGAAACATGTATAATATCATATATGAAATGAATCACCAGTCCAGGTTCGATGCATGATACTGGATGCTTGGGGCTGGTGCACTGGGATGACCCAGAGGGATGGTGTGGGGAGGGAGAAGGGAGGGGGGTTCAGGATGGGGAACACGTGTATACCTGTGGTGGATTCATGTTGATATGTGGCAAAACCAATACGATATTGTAAAGTAATTAACCTCCAATTAAAATAAATAAATTTATATTAAAAAAAAAAGACATAATTTATTAAGAATGAATCATAATTTAGATCCATATGTTTTAATGTGGAATTAAAATGTCCTGTATATTTTAACACCTAAAAACATTGTGCCAAATACACTGCTAACCTAATGGAATATTTAAGAAATATTAATTTAAATAAAAGTAATAAGATTTTGAAAAAACTCAGTGACCCCCAGAAAGACACAGGCTGCATTTTTCTTCCATTTGGTTTTCTAAGTATGCCCATGTGTTCTAAACTCTTTGAATACAATTTGACCTAAGCCTATAATAGAAATAAGAATGCATATAAACAAACTTAATATAATTTGGTAGTTTCAATGCATAAAATCTAGAAACTATGTATTATGTATACCTATATATCTAGTTTCTACGGTGACCTGGTCACTTGGAATATAGTTTTGCATGAACAATAGTGCACAGTCATCACTTTGAATTTCCTGACCTATCTTTTCTGCTTAAATGCTGCATTAGCAGATTTTAGTAGCTAGTGTTTAGCATATCTTATAAATTCTATTAATGTTGTCTGTCTGGAGCTTGACAGTTACTTCAGAAAACAAAAGAAGTTTTACTTTACTTGAAAAGTTTTACTGTAGCTTTAAATAAACTATGAGATTACAAAAAAATAAATATGAAATATACTGTAAATTGCACATTTTATTTAATTGCCCTAGCTTTTAAACTAAACATGAAGACAAAGCAAGCATTTCTATACAGTATTGATGAAGTTATGGATTAAAAGGCATTTGAGGTATTCTTTAAAATTAACATGTTGTTTCTATAGCTAGCCTTAAGCTTTCATATTTATAATGTCAATATAAAGTTTATAATGTCAGAAAGAACACTGGACCAGAAAACTGGAATCCTAATGTCAGGCCTTGTGTCACTTATATTTTATGACACAAGACAACAAACTTTCCAAATTCTCAGCTATTTTATCTATAAAATGATGAGCAATAAAACCATAAAACTTTATTTTCTATCTCTCTAATTCTGTAAGCCTAAAGGCCTATATAAACTTCAAGTGAAAATATGTCATGTATTATTAAACATCTTAAAGTTTGCATGTTTCAGAATACCAAAACTAGAGTAAAAATAAATATTCCTAGCAGTTGAGGAATGTCACATGCTCTATGACATATGGTGTGATAAATATTTTGCTAGTAAGTGATAAATATGTGGATTGTGTATATAAAAAGAAATGTTTGCATAGAATAGCATGTTAAAATGCTGCAAAGATTGATCACATGAAGACATTTGTGTGGAAAATAAGAGCTCATATACTAAGGTTTAAAGATGTCGAGTTAAAATAGTGTGTTAAAAGTGTCATTTGCTTTTTACTGCTGTTGTTTGTTCTATTAATACTTGATAAATAGGTAGGTAGTTTAGAAAAGAAAGATATAACTGTTGTCTTTTTTGCAATATTAATATAGCAAGGAATTGAGGCAAAATAAATTGCTATCAGTTCTTAATTGCTAAAAGAAAAGCACTGTGAGCTGAGTTTATCGTTGGTTGGGGTACATGAGTAGGGAAATGCAGTATCTTTAAGATCATAAAGCAGTTAAGACAGTCCCTTGGACTGCAAGGAGATCCAACCAGGCCATTCTGAAGGAGATCAACCCTGGGATTTCTTTGGAAGGAATGATGCTGAAGCTGAAGCTCCAGTACTTTGGGCACCTCATGCGAAGAGTTGACTCATTGGAGAAGACTCTGATGCTGGAAAGGATTGGGGGCAGGAGGAGAAAGGGATGACCGAGGATGAGAGGGCTGGATGGCATCACGGACTCGATGGACGTGAGTCTGAGTGAACTCCGGGAGACGGTGATGGACAGGGAGGCCTGGCGTGCTGCGATTCATGGGGTCGCAAAGAGTCGGACACGACTGCGCGACTGAAGTGAACTGAACTGAACTGATGTCTGTGTCAGGCTACACGTCTGACTACATAGGTGGATCCAAATCGCTACAGAGATCGGCTGTGTCATATGGAAATGTGGAAAAGAACATAAAATGTCTCTCCAAAATCAATGTGAAGCTCATAAGTAAATGAGTGTGATGCTTTTATCATAAAATAAAAAGTAAATACTAAATATCCAATAATGCATGCATGTATGCTCAGCCGCTAAATTGTGTAAAACTCTCTGTGACCCCATGGTCTGTAGCCCCCCAGGCTCCTCCATCCATGGGCTTCTCCGGGCAAGAATACTGGAGTGGTTGCCACTGCCTTCTCCAGGGGGTCTTCCCGACTCAGGGACCAAACCTGTGGCTCCTGCTTGTCTTCTGCCTTGCAGGTGGATTCTTTACTCCCGAGCCACCCGGAGAGTCCAAATAGTCTACATCGCACTACAGTTTATTGGTTAGAAGACAGAGGATATGTATTCTTGCTTCTAGAGATACAGAAACACAAATTTTGTGATGCCGTCCTAATGTCAAATAAACCATTTGTCTCATTCAGTTTTAGTGGCTTTTGCTATGTAACTTTTAAGGAAGTGGGTGAAGTTAGAGGAGTGGGTGATGTGCGCAATGATTTACATCATTTAATGTATGTAACCCACAATGAAATCTTCTTGGCTTGGCTTCTCTATGTATTGCCAAGATGCATAATGCATTTGAAACTGAAAGTCACTCAATCGCGTCCGACTGTTTGCAACCCATGGACTATACAGTTCAGCAATTCTCCAGGCCAGGATACTGGAGTAGGTAGACTTTCCTTTCTCCAGGAGATCTTCCCAACCCAGGGATCAAACCCAGGTCTCCTGCATTACAGGTAGATTCTTTACCAGCTGAGCCACCAGGGAAGCCTTGATTTATGAAGCATTTGCTTCTCTGGTGGATCAGATGGTAAAGAGCCTGCTCACAGTGCGGGAGACATGGGTTCAGTCCCTGAGTCTGGAAGATCGCCTGCAGAAGGCAATGGCAACCCACTCCAGTATTCTTGCCTGGAGAATTCCATGGATGGAGAAACCTGGAGGGCAACAGTCCATGAGGTCACAAGGTATTGGACACAACTGAGCGACTAACACACTATAACGTATTTATAAAGCAGGGAAGTATGTGAACTCATATCTGCACCAGTTAGTCATAAAGAAAGATGCCAGTAACTCTCGGAATTTGAATGATTGCCTTAGGAATATTGGATGAAGTGAAATGGTTATAAATTGCAATAAAGGAGACTTAGTAACAAGAATTACTTGACACCAGGACTATATAAAAATGTCATGCAGTCATTTAATCCTGAAGTTTTGTTGAAAGGAGTAAATGAAAATATAAGATTGAGTGACTTAATTTGTTAATGATTCATTATTCTGGAATGAGAGGGTTTATGGGTAGGTAGACAGAGATGGTTAGGAGAAATAAATAAGATAAACTAAGAATTTCTACCTATACCTGACATTAAACTCCAAGGGATCTAATATCTTTATATTTTTGTTATTTAAACCTTAAAAATCAAGAGGCATGCATGCATGTGTGTGTGTGTGTGTGTGTGTGTGTGTGTGTATGTAGAATAGAGTCAATTTTTTTAATTCCTGGAAATCAGCCACTTTTTAGAGGAGAATAGATAAGGTTACAATTTAGTACTTAAAAGTAATCTTCTTGGAACCACAACTATAGTTTGGGCTCCATTCATCATTCTTTGTGTAAGAGAAGCAAAGGAAGAGAAATAAACACATTGGAGATAAAGCATCTGTGATAAGCAGAAAAACAAGAGAGAAGGATTTTCTGTCTCCTTCCACATGATCCATCTGACAGAATGACATCGTTAAATTTTCATCGGGAGTAAAATGTATAAAGCAATTAAGAAAGACAACGTACATAAGTTAGGTATCTGTATTTTTTCCCAAAGACAGGGTATTTAATACTTATTTGCTTTGATTCAAGGAGGAAAAAGGTAGCTTAAGTAGACATTCCTTGCTTTGACTAATGATATCTCAAACCTTCCGGGGCTCTATGTGTATGCTCAGTCACTCAGCTGTGTCCAGCTTCTTATGACCCCATGGACTGTAGCCCGCCAGCCGCCTCTGTCCACGGAATTTTCCAGGTGAGAAAACTGGAGTGGGTTACCGTTTCCTACTCCAGGGGATCCTTCTGACCCAGAAATCAAACTCCTGTCTCTTACCTCTCCTGCACTGACTGGCAGGTGGATTCTTTACCATGCGGCCCCTGGGAAGACCCTCTATGGGTATCTCCAAATTCAGAAGTGACAAAAATGTCCTGTCTCCTGTGTAGATAGTCAAAGAAGACATTGCACAGGTCCAAATTCCTATTGCTAGCAATCTGTTAGCGTTCAGTGACAGTCTAGGTAATTCAAATGTGTATATTATTTTTAGATCCTTGAAAACTGAAACTCCAGATCAGCGCCGTGTGCTTGTGCTCAGGTTAGAGCTGTATGCCAACAGACTTAAGATCTCCATGGAAATATTCCTTTTATAAACAATTCAAGAGCCAAATCCCATTGATTTATTTGCCAATTATTTTATTCTACTGAATTCTGATGTTAAATATTGCCTTATAATAGCTTAAATTTCCAGGTGGAGAATATAAAAACTCAGTTCATAGAAAATCATCATAGTGACTATGTTGTTAGTATTTGGCTTACTTTTGAATATTGAAGATTTAGTGGTGAAAATGTGTAAAACATTTATTTAATGGAGCACTAATACCAATATAGAGGATCAGAAAGAACCGTATGTATTTGGCCTAGAAATTTCAGAGCACAAGTGAAGTATGCTAAGTCATTTCAGTCACATCTGATTCTTTGCAAGCCTATGGACCATAGCCTGCCAGGCTCCCCTGTCCCTGGGATTCTCCAGGCAGGAATACTGCAGTGGATTGCCATACCCTCCTCCAGGGATCTTCCCAACCCAGGGATCAAACCCATGGCTCTTACATCTCCTACATTAGCAGGCAGTTCTTTATCACCAGCAGAACAAGAGTATAGAAGTATAAATATGACATGTTAATTCCCTATCTAAACTCTGTAAGTATTATGCCCTTCATCCCTTCCAACCCAAAGATGCCACAATCACCAAGAAGATGCAGACTGTTGTATCTCTGCAGCTGAAGATGTATCCTGCCATACCTTGTTTAGCATTGTGATCGCTTCAATAACTGGCACAGTATTGGAAAAGCTGGATATCCGTGTGCAAAAGCATGAAACGAGACAACTGAGACCGCTCTCTTACACCACTCGCAAAATTATCCTGTAAAGGATTAAAAGACTTAAACAGAAATCCTGATACTATAGAATCCTTGGGGAAAACATAGGAAAAAACTCCTTGATATTGGTCTTGGAAATAACTTATTTTTGCTATGTTACCAAAAGTCAGGCAAAAAACAAATAAACAAATAAAACTACATCAAACTGAAAGACTTCTTCACAGAAAAGAAAGCCATCTGCAAAATGAAACGTCAGCCTACAAAATGGGGGGAGGATATTTGCAAGCTATATATCTGATATATTTGAAAGGAAAGACTCATGTATATTTTATAGTAGTGATTTTATATTTTGGAATTAAATCTAATGAGAAAATGAAATGAATGATTCTCTATATGAAGTCACATTAGGATAATTTTGCTTTACAGTATAAATATGAAATAATTCAGTTGTGACTAATACAGTTCTTTTGAAGTAGTCCTTGCTTGAACTAGATGGAAACTGATATCACAAGAGACAACAATATTTGTGGGAGTAAAGTGGGTGGGACACCTCCTTTTTAAACTTTTGTTGCTTGTATTTTTCCATTTTCTAGTTGTCCTGATCTACTTTTTTTAACCACATTTTAAATAAGTCGGAGTTGTTCTGTTTGTTAATTAGTTTTGCTTCTTTTGAAACACTCACACTTGAGAAAAAAAAACTGACAATGTTTATTAGTTCATTGTTCATATCTTATTTTAGGCTGAGTAAAATTTACATCAGGCAATATTTTTCCTGAAGGCATTGAATAATTTTCTTCATTAGCTTGCCCTCCTGCCAATAATTAAATGTTCCTATCTGTGATCTTGAAAAATATTGCAATTTGAACACCAACACTTTCTTTGTGTATATGGAAGTTTTAGTTTATTCCAGTTATAAAGTCTTGATATATTCCAATCTCCTTTGACCTAATTGTAATATTCAAGTTATGTTCTATTTGGATGAGACTAAACTTCTGAGTGTTTAATTACTCTACTGATGTTTAGCTGATATAATTTTCTTTATATCAAAGAATTATATAATTTAATTATCAGCTTTTTTCCTCCAAAATTACAACCTAAACAATTGTCCCTAAGTAACTGTATACTTTATATAGACTGCTTATGGCTATCAAAGCATGAACTTAATTAAAAGCAATATCTCAAAACTATAATGTAAGTGGGTGGGAAGGATATGAATGACTTTTACAAAAGTTATTTGAACAAATGCATCTCGTTAAGTCAAACAAATAGTACTCAGCATGGAGGGTTATTAAAAAACATCAGATCTAAAGACTAATATTCACTGAATATAAGAAACATGCCTTAGTCAGGTATACTGGTGAATAATCTCACAACCAAAAAAAGAAATCAAATAATATGACAATTAAAAAGGTAAGGAAACATATGAGCAAGTGCTGAAATGCTAGCCTTCTGAAATGTTAATCATATCCACCCTTAAGAAAGGACAGGATAGTCATCGGATACTAGTTCTTTTGAAAATTGTCATACTTCATCCCTCTTTCTCTCATCTGTAAAATGGGAAAACAAAAATCACCTTTTATAAGAGCCAAAAATGTAAATTGGAAATGCAGAAAATAATATCTGACATTTAACAATACATATTATTTAAAATTTGGTAATTGGTTTTACAGATATTGTTACTTCCTTTATAACTGCAGCCAAAAACACTGCTGTTGGTGTTGACTACCACTTTTTTGCACTGAAGAACCATTTCCTGGTAAACTAACAAAATGGATAATTGCTTAAAACAGTCAAGCATAGTTGTAGGTCTAGAATTTGGCCCTTCTTTTAAGTGCTTTCTAAAAAGTGACATGAAGTTAGTGGGATAGTTTTTATAGTCCCTTAATGATCTCTGAGTGCTAAATTTAAAGTCATGCAAAGATGTGCTGTGTTAAGATAAATTTTATTCTCCAAATCCATGTAGCTTAAAGTTATATTCCAGATTATGGCTTTGAGAGATACAGAATAAAGAGTGTGAAATGAACTCCTCTTTCTACTCCTTGACTTTATAAATGAAGGAACACGATTCAAAGTTTAGTCACTTGAATAAAGTGACTATTTCAGATCCAAGGTTAGAATTAATCCCTCCCCTACAAGTTGATTCTTTCAAATAACTCAGTGACTGCCTAATAATATGAAATTTTGCTTTTATCCACTTTGCCTCATGATTATGCATTGGCTTAGGCTTTTCAACAACCTTAGATATTCAGATGACACCACTCTTATGGCAGAAAGCCAAGAGGAACTAAAGAGTCTCTTGATGAAGGTCAAAGTGGAGAATGAAAAGGTTGGCTTAAAGCTCAACATTCAAACAAGATCATGGCATCCACTCCCATCATTTCATAGCAAATAGACAGGGAAACAATGGAAACAGTGTCAGACTTTATTTTCTTGAGCTCTAAAATCACTGCAGATAGTGACTGCAGCCATGGAATTATAAGACACTTGCTCCTTGGAAGAAAAGATATGAAAAACCTAGACAGCATATTAAAAAGCAGAGAGATTTATCTGCTAACAAATGTCTGTATAGCCAAAGCTATGGTTTTTCCAATAGTCATGTATGGATGTGAGAGCTAGAGAGTTGGACTACAAAGAAAGCTGAGCGCCAAAGAATTGATGCTTTTCAACTGTGGTGTTGGAGAAGACTCTTGAGAGCCCCTTGGACTGCAAGAAGATTCAACCAGTCCATCCTAAAGTATATCAGTCCTGAATATTCATTGGAAGGATTGATGCTGAAGCTGAAGCTTCAATACTTTGGCCACCTGATGCAAAGAGCCAACTCATTGGAAAAGACTCTGATGCTGGGAAAGATGGAAGGCAGGAGGAGAAGGGGATGACAGAGGATGAGATGGTTGGATGGCATCACCAACTCAATGGACATGTGTATGAGCCAGCTGCAGGAAATGGTGGGAAACAGGGAAGCTTGGCATAATGTAGTCCAGGGGTCCCAAAGAGCTGAAGATGACTGAACTACTGAACAAAAACAACAGACTCTGATTCATCACTTCCCAGTTAAAGGATAGCTTTAACTACTGCAGTGAGTAAAAGAGATCAACAATTTTCCTGGAGCTATTTTTTTTTTTTTTCAGAATACTTGATGATACAGTTACCCATACTTCCCAGAGATGTGGCTTTGAGATATCATCTCAAATAAACAAACAAAAAAGCCCCCTAAGTCATTGAATCTTTCAATATTCTCTCATTTTCTAATTTTAAGACTCTTTTGGATTTCATACTTCCCAAATCCTTAGTGCATTTCCAACTGAAAATATAATTTGTATTATTCCACCCTTCCCTGATAGCTCAGTTGGTAAAGAATCTGCCTGCAATGCATGAGACCCCAGTTCGATTCCTAGGTTGGGAAGATTGGCTGGAGGAGGGAAAGGCTATCCACTCCAATATTCTTGGGCTTCTTTTGTAGCTCAGCTAGTAAAGAATCTTCCTGTGGATTGGGAGACCTGTGTTCAATCCCTGTGTTGGGAAGATCTCCTGGAGAAGGGAAAGGCTACTCACTCCAGTATTATGGCCTAGAGAATTCTATTATATTAGTCCATGGGGTCACAAAGAGTTGAACACGACTGAGTGACTTTCTCTTAATTACTTACCCACTCAACGAAAAACAAATAAAGTTGAACTTGTATTTCATTAAGATATTATCAGTTTTTCATTTTTTTTTCAATTTAGGAGAAGAGAATGTTGGAGAGAACTTCGACTATAAATTAATCCTAATGAATCACTCTATACATTGTTTATTAACAACAAATGAGACTTGTGGTTTTAAAATATTATTTTCAGTCATATATGTTCATTTTTTTAAAATATAATACACATATAAACAAAAGTATTATCTGAAATCTCAATTAAAAATATAAATGACTATTGTTTTACATTGATGGTATGCCAGTTTGAGGGACCATATGGTTCAAATGAGTCAGATACAACTGGGTGACTGAACATCAATACTGGTTCAAATAACACGGACAGTCTGTTATATCCTCATGCTATGATTGTCAGTTCATGTCCTCCTTGACTTGTCTAATTTTTTAAAAGTCTATAATTAGATAAATAGATGACAGGTAGGTAAAGCTGAAGCTCCAGGGCTTTCGCCACCTCGTGTGAAGAGTTGACTCATTGGAAAAGACCCTGATGCTGGGAGGGATTGGGGGCAGGAGGAGAAGGGGACGACCGAGGGTGAGATGGCTGGATGGCATCACTGACTCGATGGACGTGATCTGAGTGAACTCCAGGAGTTGGTGATGGACAGGGAGGCCTGGCGTGCTGCGATTCATGGGGTCGCAAAGAGTCGGACACGACTGAGCGACTGAACTGAACTGAACTGAGGTAGACAGAAAGATACTTTTCATCTGGAGAAGGAAATGGCAACCCATTCCAGAATTCTTGCCTGGCAAATCCTATGGACAGAGGAGCCTAGTAAGCTGCATTCATGGGACAGGTAGGTAGACAGAGAGATAGTTTTCATCAGACGCCTCCAAATTCTTCACTTATTTCAACCACAGGGGTAGGGTTTTCTAATTTTCTCTTGTCTTTGGACTTGTAGAGTTTCATAGACTTATGTATACGTTGGATGCATTCTTCTACACTCAATACATTGGAACAAATTTGTGAAATTTCCTAAGTCTTACAATCCAGAGAGAAATGTACATCTTTCTACTTTATTATTGTCAAAGTGACTATAAACAAAATTTCTACTGATATTAACAGAAAATAACTTTAAAGCTGTAATTTGGGAATTAAAAGCAGGAAAGAAGTGTAACTATAGTGGCTAATTAAAAAGAAATCCATATTGATCCAGGATAGAGATCACTATTTTGACAAATTTCATCCTCTTCAGATATATTGCTAATCCCATAATAATATTAAAAATCCATAAAATAATAGATTTACCTCAAAATTATGTTTAACATATATGACATTGCCCTTCAACAAATATCAGGATTGACTAGATTATGTTGCGGTAGAAATGCCTTTCAGTTGTTTAAAAGACCAAAAGGTAATCCCTTGCTTAAGCTACCTGTCCGTCACCAGTCAGTTAGAACACTGTTATTCATAGACTTGTTTTCTTTAGTCTGGGATTCCAGCTGGCAGAGTGGCCATTATTTCTTGGGTAGAGCAAAAGAGGGCGGTTGAGCAAGCACTGGCTGTTTAAGCTTCTGTCTGGAACGGACACATATCATTTCTGTGTGTGCTCAATTGGCCATATAAAGTCATATAGCCTAACTTCAAATGGGTGAGGAGATGAATTCTTCCATGTGCCTGAAGAGACAGCCTGAATATTTATATATAGCCACATGTGTAGGTAAACAGCAGGTCATACTTAATTTGTTTTTCTCATAGTTTCACTGTTTCACTCCATTGCCACTTTTCCCCCTGTTCATTCCTGGTGTTTTTAAGAATACGTACCACAATTTAATAGACTTCTTAGATTTTCTCTAGCCTCACAGGTACTGTCACTGTCTTGTCTCGCTCTTCACCACCCTTTGGACTGTAGTCTGCTCTGGGACTTGAAGATAAGAATCCTGGAGTGGATTGTCATTTCCTCCACCAGGGGAACTTCCTGACCCAGGGATTGAACTCATGTCTCCTGTATTGCACACAGATTCTTTACCACTGAGCCATTTCAGTGGTAAAACCCTAAATCTCATACACATTCTTATAAATTATAAACAACACTGCTGCATACTTTCTCTCATATACATACAACTGTATAAGATTATTCTCTTAGGCTATATAATTCTAGAAAAAAAATCCTAAATTAGGGAGTATTGTCCAAATCATTCTTCATCGGTTTCTTCATTTCTTCTCCAAAAATGACCAGTGTATTTGTGCTATCTTTGTAACTCCAGTTTGTAAGAACTGTGATTTCATTATTTGATATTTATCTTGTCAATTACCTGGAAGGTTGATATGATGATGTGCACGCAAGCTAAGTAGTTTCAGTCGTGTCTGAGTCTGTGTGACCCTATGGACTGTAACCCTCCAGGCTCCTCTGTCCATGGGATCCGACAGGCAAGAATACCTGACTGCGTTGCCATGCGCTCCTCTAGGGAATCCACCTGATCAGGGATTGAACTAGCGTTTCTTGTCTCCTGTACTGGCAGGCTTTTTTTTTTTTTTTAACCACTAATGCCACCTGAGAAGCCCTTTATATGATTAATTTTTTTTCTTAATTTGGATTTCCTATATTGTGAGTTCTACCAAGTTTAAAAGCTAACTCAAACCAAGAATTAAGTTTATATTTTCTTGACATGAAGATAGTATAAGCAACTTAAAGTACTGAGTGCATACACAGCATATTGAATGTTTTAAACGTTAAATGAAATCACAAGGAAGGATGCATTTTATAACAAAAAGAGTAGTAAAAAATCACTTTGAAGTAAAGTTCACTAAAAAATTACCATGAAAATTTACTGTTTCCTATAGGTCTAAACTTACTGAAGAAACTTGAAACTTACAAGTGGTTCTTGAAAAGCATGGGCTTGAACTATGTGGGTCCAGTTATACATGGATTTTTTCTTTCAGTAGTAAATATTTTGGTACTGTGCAATCTTTGGTTGGTTGAAATCACAGAGTAGGAAAAACAGATGTGGAGGAGACGTGTATATAGAGGAACCACATATTCAGATGAAAAGTGAAGGTGTTAGTTGCTCAGTCATGTCTGATTCTTTGCAACCACATGTACTGTAGTCCACCAAGCTCCTCTGTCCCTGGAATTTTCTAGGCAAGGAAACTGGATCGGGTATTCATTCCCTTCTCCAGGGGATCTTCCTGACCCAGGGTTTGAAACTGGATCTCCTGCATTCAGGCAGATTCTCTACTGTCTGAGCCACCAGGGAAGCTCACATATACAGATTATAAATTATAAGTGGGTTTTTGACTGAGCAGATGTTGGCACCCCAACCCTCCCTTTCTTATCTAGGTATGACTACCTGAGGATACATTTGGAGGAGGGATACAAATGCAGAGAAAACTGTTTTATTATGCTCATGTAATTGTTTTTGCTCATAATTGTTAAAAATTTGGTTCATGGTAATGTTAGAGAAAGATGTTTCCTTTTGAAAAACTTGAAAGCATACAGTGACATCATAAAAATTTCCTAAGTTTATACATTTTGTAAGAAAAAGAAAGTGTTAATTACTCAATTGTTTCTGACTCCTTGCGACCCCATGGACTGTAGCCTACCAGGCTTATCAGGCCATGGAATTCTCTAGACAGGAATATTGGATATGAGTAGCCATTCCCTTCTCCAGCGGATCTTCCCAACCCAGGGATTGTGCACGCGAGCAGATTCTTTACTGTCTGAACCACCAAGGAATCCCAGATATTTTGTAAAATTGGTTTGAAAAAGTGTCCTGTATATTTCCTGAACTTTGTTGGAGTTTAAATAATTGAATATTATCCTAAATATTACAAAACAAGCCACATTTATTGAGCCATTATCATGCACATGGTCCACATGCCAGCAGATATTGTTTGTTTAATAACTTACTTGCCCACAAGGCCTCACTTCACCATCAAAGCTGAAATTCACGGACCTTTCTCTGAAGTATATGTGTGTGTGTGTGTATTTGGTGCAGCCTCAGGAATGTCCAAAATTGGAGTTATAATAACTATCTTCTTCATATACATGCTGAAGAAAAAGCTACCATAATTGACCTCAAAAATATCTGCGCATGAGGTATTAGACCACAATCATGTTGCAAAGCAGCGTCAGAAGAAGAAAAACTACATAGCCAAACTGCACACATGATTTTATTATCTTTTTCTAAAAATCTTACAAGGATAAAATTGTTCTAACAATTTGGGGCTTTGATGATATCACAATTCCCATTCACAAAATTTGTTGAAGTACAAAAAACATGCACCATGTTTATAAAAATATTAGCAAAGCTACATGTGTAAATTCATTTTGAAATGTGAAGCATAAATATGTGAAATTAATGAATTTGCTTGCCTTTTATCATCTTTATATCAAGCTAAAGACTTGCTTGCATTCTATCAATCTAAAGTCAAGCTAAAGATATTTGCTGTAGACTTAGCTACTTGTGTGGTAGAAACCTGGGGTTTCTTTTTTCTCTCCATGTCTAGAAATGTTATCTATGAGCAACATGAGAAACCACTCAAGATTTATCCATCTGTTTATATACGTTAATGATTTAAAGGAGGAAGTAGACAGTGAGTAAGTGAAATTGGCTCATACTACTAAAGTGGTTTCTACTATTTTAAAATTTCTAATTTATAAGAGGTTTCAAGGAAGACCAAATAAGGTCAATAGTATAGGCCAGATAATAATATATTAAAAATCCTATTCTGTATAGATACAGATATGTTGTTAAAATACTTTATTGATTTCTTCCCACAATTAGATTCTGATATGTGAAGATCTATTAAAAGAAAAAAAAATGGAAAGTCCTTATAAAATGGGTTATGGATATTATAGATGCCTCAGTATTTGTATGTATATATATATATACATATATATATATACACATATATATAACTTGATCTTAATGTAAAAACAAACAAAACCAATGGCACTGCATTTAATTTGGTGGTTGCAGTGAAGGAATGTGTCACCAGGAAAAAAAAATTCTGAAAATGTCAGTACTCATAGTACCATTTATAAGAAAGTATAGAAATACATTAAAGAGATTCAGTATTTCCCTGTTTTCCAGATATAGGAAATGAAGTGGAAATTGAATGAGTCATGAAAGTTTAAGAAAGATGTAGTAAAAATTGATTAATATTGTTTCTTTACTGTTTTTACAAAGTGTGTATAAACAACTTAGAAGAAATTAATATCAAATGCATTTGAGCAAATAGAAGGAAATACTTCACACAGCATTGTGGAAATATATTGCCTTTAGAAGGTTATAGAGTCAAAAACTGTAACTGATTAATAGGACCAATAATAATATTTGCATTGGCCAACATGAGGAAGTTGGGGCCAGCTCCATGCTAGCTTCAGGGACTTTTCTCTGAACTCCATCCAAAAGCACTTTCTAGCCTGGGGGTTGGCTGTGCTTAATTAACTCCATCTGACCCAGTCACACAGAGCAACGTCATCAATCTATCAGATTTGGCTCACTTTCTTCCAGGGAGCTGGAGATGAAGGTCTTCCACCTATTTTTGAACTAGCAAAAGCAAATGTCCCCTCTAACACACACACACACACACACACACACACACACACACACACACACATGCTCACCCCAAAGAAGAAAGCATGGCATGGTAAATTCAGCACTTTGATCTCCACTGATGAGTCCATAAAACTTTCTGTCCTGACTCTATGAAGACTCTGCAGTGCAACTGACAATATGAGAATGAAGAGTCAAAAAATCAGGCTAAAAATCAGTCTTCCTTCACTGACTGACTATGTGAATTAAGGCAAATCACTGAACTTCTCACAGCCTTCATTTTCTCTATGAAAAACATGGAAACAGTCATAATAAAACTCTGCTAGGGATATAAATCCTAAGTCATTAATAAAAATTAATTATTTTGTTGAAAAATCTGTTCATAACTGGGGAATTCTCTAGCATATATGAATATAAGACAAAACTTATTCTGGACGCTTCTTGCTTTTTTTAACTTTTTCATGTATTTTCACGTTCCCTCAATGTTAATGCTTCTCACCAAATGCCAAAGTCTGTACTTACTGCTTCCTGTCCTACCAGTATATGTGCACATTTATTCCACGTTATTTTATTTTTGCTCATTCAAAGGGACTGTTGCCTTAATTAATAAAATAAAGTCAAATAAAGGAAGGTAGATAATGGGAAAAATGACCCACCAAGAAGAATGTTTAACTTGGCTTCATATCTAATTTCTCATTCCCAAGATTCACTTCCTCCTTACATATTTCCTTCGTTTTACCATGATGACTTCAAGGGTGGCTTGTCCCAAACATAGGTCATGGGAAACTAAACTATAGGTACTTTTTTTGGTATAGACAGTAAAATGGACAACAAAACCTTGTCCCCTCTTCCTGAACCTGCGTGAAGCATTTGCCCAATTATCCCTTCTTCTCCTCTGGTTTCCAGACGCCCAAGTGCAGACATGTGATAGAAAAATCATAAAATGAAAAATGTCTCTAAATAACCACATAAAGGAAATATGCTTGCCAACTCTAACATTTATGTTGAATTGCTTTATGAGTTAGAAATAAACTTTTATTGTATTAAGCCACTGAAACTATGGGGTTTATTTTTTAAACCTACAAACATCACTCTAGTAAATACCTGATTATACAGATTATATTAATTTAGACCATGCAAACAGACATTTATAAGTGTTGAGAAAGCAAGAAAAAAAAGGGGGGGAGTTTGACATAGACCGTGGAACCTGACCTCCCACACTTGCATTTTACTAGGGGTTACAGACGATCCTATATGTTGGTCAGCTTTCATACGAAGGATCCCATCTTAGCGCTTTCTCTTCAGAAGCCAGGTGTCCACCCTCCAAAAGACAAAACCCCAAAGAGTGAAGGCCAAAGAGGAACAGCTGTTTACCTTGAAATATAAAGCTTACCTTATGCCTTGTATCTTATTAGCAGCCTCTTCTCAAAGCGAATGAAAGAAGAGATGATTACTCCTTAAAGGAAATACTAAGCCTGATCACAGGTAAGGTGCCAACCTACAGATAATAAGATAATTGCTACCTCAGCATGTATAGAAATTCCAACATTCAAATAAGGGAAAAATATGAAATGTGCAGGGTCAGGAGTACAATTTCATTACCACTTATTTTTCATTTATTTCTAAAATTTTGTGGTCTGCAAGACGAAGGTCAGAAAAGCTTTTTTTTTTTTTTTTTTTTTTTTAAAGGGCCACATAGCAGCTGTTTCTGGCTTTGTAGGACATACCACTTCTGTCACAACTCTGTCCTAACTACTCAACCTTTCCACTGTAGCACCAACACAGCTGCATGTGATCCATAAACAAATGAGCGTGGCTGTATTCTTAAAAAACTTAATTACAAAATCAAGCAATGAGCTGAATTTGGTTTTCAATCAGAATTTACCAACCTCTGATTTAAGGACTTAATACACACAGTGCTCTAATTTTTCATTCCTATTCTTTTCCAGTTGCCACTCTTATAATACAGGTTGATTGCATAAAACTCTATATCTTTCAGTGAGACAAATGATTATGAGTGGGTAGGGCTTGGTATTTTTAAAATTATATTACTGTATGAATCAAATGAAATGTCTTAATAAAATATTTTTTAAATTCTCTTGTTCTGCCTTAGTACTTTTGCGTCTAATATTTTAAATCAATGTATAACTAAGAAAAAAACACTGGAAATAACTCTTGGACACATTTTTTTGAAGTCATTCTTCGGTTCTGGCAAGCTGCACATGTAACTATGAATTTTCATAAATAGTGATATGCAAGCTCAGTGGATCTTATGCTAGAGAACCTGGCATAGAGTCAGCAGCCTATAGTCTCTACTAAATCACCCTCAGCCGATTCACTCACTGCCCCTAATCAAAAAGTACTCATGCTCACCTCATTGTAACAGTACAGCTGGACCAGAGGTCAGCATCTGACCCCGGGATAGCCAGTCAGTATATCAGCCAGCCCCATTTGGTCTGGTCTGCAGAAGAGGCTAAGCCAATCAGATGTCCTCTCTCTGAAATGGAAATTGAGCAGTTAGGAATGGGAGTTCAAGGTAAAACTGTTACATTAGCACTCATAGCATCACACTTTTGCGAGAAAACATAAGTTGCAATTATTAAAAGGCAAAATGTATGCGTGAACAGAAGCTGTACATTAAACACACACCTCCCATGGTGGAGGAATAAAGTAGTAGCAGAAGAAAAAGAAGTAAGTGTGTAGGGAGCGATGGTGAATGTTAACGGCAGAAATTAGACTGAAAAGCATGTCGCTCTGTTCCAGTGCTGACAGTGTCATTCTTGAAGCTAGGATGTTTGGCTTCTTCTTATAATACATCTGGAATTGTGTTCTTCACATGCAGATGAATTTAATTACATCAGTGAGAAGGTATAGATATCTTTGAAGTATAGGATAAACAAAACAAACAAACTTTGCATCTTTAGAACAATGAAGTGAAACGGAGAAACTCTCAAACTAACTAGACAGAAAGTTAAAGTAAAAGTCACTCAATCGTGTCCAAATCTTTGCGACTCCATGGACTATAGAATCCATGGAATTCTCCAGGCCAGAATACTGGAGTGGGTAGCCTTTCCTTTCTTTAGGGGATCCTCCCAATCCAGGGATCAAACCCAGGTCTCCCACATTGCAGGCAGGTTCTTTACCAGCTGAGCCACAAAGGAAGCCCAGTAATGCTAGAGTGGGTAGCCTGTCCCATTTTCAGCAGATCTTCCCAACCCAGGAATTAAACTGAGGCCTTCTGTATTGCAGCAGGACTCCCCACCAACTTGAGTCATCAGGGAAGCCCAGCTAGACAGAAATGGAAAAGTAAATACAGCTAATTTTGGTGCCAACCAAAAATCCTTCACTTTGTAGCTGTGAGATCTTTAGAAAGCTACTTAACTCCTTTTGCATTTAATTTGACATCTATAAAATAGAGGGAAATCTTGTACTTGTCTCAGAGGGTTGATGTGATGAATAAGTGTTATTATATCCAGAGTGCTTAGAGGAGTATCTGAGGCACACTAAGATACCAGTGAATGCTGTTTTTATTTATTATGTCATCATATGCTATTAGATGCTTTAAAATACTTGTCATCTGTACATTTCACCATAAACACTGTCCTGATTTCTTTTTGTCAGAAGATGATGCTCTTGCATAATAGCAGCATAAACACTAATAATGTTGGTTGATTCTACACAAATTTATTCAAAAAATCATTTGTTTAATTTGAGTGCAAATAAAGTCAAGGTAAACATTCTTTGTTTTTTCTAGTAGAGGTATTTTTTCTTTCAGAGGAAGTAACTATTGGCTGTAGTTCAAATCATGAACAGACAGGTTGAGCAAAAAAAAAAAAAAGTGCAGAGTATTGTGTCTCAGGCATTTCGCCGTATGGAAGAAATGGAATCAAAGGGACCATTTCCAATTACTGTGATATTTTGAACTAATCTGAATTAGTGCAAGGAGATCCAACCAGTCCATCATAAAGGAAATCAGTCCTGGGTGTTCATTGGAAGGACTGATGTTGAAGCTACAACTTCAATATTTTGGCCACCTGATGCAAATAGCTGACTCACTTGAAAAGACCCTGATGCTGGGAAAGATTGAAGGCAGGAGGAGAAGGGGACAACAGAGGATGAGATTGTTGGATGGCATCACCGAATTAATGGAGATGAGTTTGGGTGGACTCCGGGAGCTGGCGATGGACAGAGAGGCCTGGCGTGCTGCTGTTCATGGGGTCGC
The DNA here is from genome assembly GCA_006408695.1 of Aepyceros melampus. Classification (NCBI taxonomy): domain Eukaryota; kingdom Metazoa; phylum Chordata; class Mammalia; order Artiodactyla; family Bovidae; genus Aepyceros; species Aepyceros melampus. The sequence goes on from SJXQ01006411.1 coordinate 108,582, forward strand.
AAAGAGTTGGACACAACTAAGCAACTGAACTAACTGAACTGAATTACTTTTTCTAGGAAAACTTAGAACTTGAAAGTTAAAAATTCCCAATTTACTGCTGAATGTATGGTTGCTATATAGTTCATAATTTAATTTTAAAGGTCTAGAATTTATGAGAGAGAGAGAGTTAGTGAATTGGAAAGAAGAATAAGAAAGGACAATAAACCAGATTTATATTTGGCTTAATATTTTCCTTTACGAGATTTCTTCTTTATAGCTCCCGTGTTTTTGTTCTTAGACACTCTTTTCTTTCTTTAGTTAAATGCATTCAGCAAAGCCACTGGAAGGAAAGCACAATGGTGGTGAAAGACTTCTATTGATAAACGTCCTCTCAATTTGTACTAGAATCAGGAGGCATCTCTAATCATTTAGAGTGTTTCATCAATTTAGGGACATTTAAAGAAATTAATTATTTGACAATATGTATAATTTTAGGTTAAAACTCTGGGAAATAAATTTATCATGAAGTTTAAAGATGATAAATTAGAGCATACTCAATTTTGAATATATTTTTAAAAGGCTATAGCAGTGAACATGTTCCAGTAAAGTTTTTCATTTGCCCTGTTGTCTGCTTTTATACTCCTACTGGTTAAATTAATCTTCAGATTATTGATTACCAAGTAACATTGTGAATTGGTCTTCTATAGTGTGAATCTAACTACCATGTTTGCTTTATCATTAATCTTGTTGGTCATTATATCATTTACTGTTCATTATAGCAGGAGATAAATTGCACAAATGCTTAATATTGTTAGTTCAGCTTGGTTGCTTTCTTTAGTGACACTAATTCTACAGAGAAGTTGGGCAAAATCAATGTCTTATGCACCATTTATATTAAATTATGCTTGTTATATGATTGAATCAACACTACATAGAGTTTTCTCAAGTTAATTGATCAACTCCTACAAAACAAATTAATATGATACATCAAACTTATGGTATTGTCTTCCAGCAAGAACATAATAAACATCAGTGCTGAAAGAAAACTAGTGTTCCTTCTGGGATACTGCAATTCTCAACGCTAACCAAATGCTGGCTAAAAGTAGAAGAGAGAATGCTAATGTAAATTCAGAGGGAGATTTTTTACTTTTCTAGACGGATGTAAGGTATCTATGTCAAGTAATATAATTACATTTGTTGAAACACTAGAGTGTTTGCCCCTCCAACCCCCTGCCCCTAAAAAGCAACATCTAAAATATCACTTAGAAGGTTTTTTTGTTTACTTTTCTAGTTTAAATAGCTATTGTTTGCCATTATTAATCATCTTCTGAAAGCTGAGTCTTATTAAATATTTTATTAAAATACCTTCCATGGTTTAGCAAATTAACTCAATATTAATATTGCAAAAATACATTTCTTTTGGAGAACATGGTCAAATGTATCCAACTGTGTAAAATACTACTATGTTTTATAAGCATTACCATAATCACTGGAGTTCAATGTGGATTAAATTCTAGTTTAAAATGATAAAAATATAAATAAATATCATGTCAATGTTTAAAATCGTCTGCTGCTGCTGATGCTGCTAATTCGCTTCAGTTGTGCCCAACTCTTTGCGACCCTATAGACAGCAGCCCACCAGGTTCCACTGTCCCTGGGATTTTCCAGGCAAGAACACTGGAGTGGGTTGCCATTTCCTTCTCCATAAAATAGTCTAGTCCTTGGGTTTTTATAAATTTGAGATTTTGAAATTTTGAGCAAATGCCAAATCTATACACACACACACACACACACACACACACACACTAGAACTGTTGAGTCTCATTTAGATACATATTTTATCAATAAATTTTAAAAGAACATGTAAATTCTATGTGTTTATTATATGTTACTTGAACATATATTTAATTCTACAGAAAATATTTTACTTTATATACAATATTAAGTTTGACCATCTTGGTGTACTTACAGTAATAGTAATAAACAAGAGAAGAAATTAAAGCATTTAAAATAAATAGCCAATGGCATCCAGCTAAGTATATGGTTTCTCATCAAGGAAATGAGTTTAAAGTCAGAGGAAAACATGTTAGGCTATTTAGCTATGTTTTGCAAAGTGAGCACTTGGCTAGTATTCTGTTTATCTATGTTTATATAAAGATAGACTGACTTGACTCCACTTATTTATTTAGAGAATGGGTCACCTTTCCAGTTCTTTCTTCTACTTTATGGTATACCACTTCCAGGCTCCTCCACCCATGGGATTTTCCAGGCAAGAGTACCAGAGTGGGTTGCCATTGCCTTCTTTGCTTTTCTGGTTAACATCCAGTTAAAAACTAAGTTTTCTGAAAACACACACACACACACACACACACCAAGAAAATGTCTTGCTTTTAAAATGAATGATGGATTATTAATATGTTCTTTCTGTTAACTGGCTTCTGATGAGTGGGAGTACTAATTTCAAACGATGGTTTCTGTATGTTTTTGGAAATTTTATGGAATTAAATTACCAAAGGACACAGATTAAAATTATTTTGAGCAACTGAGTCATCAAGAAGATAGTTTTACTTATTATTTATTTAATAACTTTATTCATGTATGTATGCATTTTTCACTGTGCCAGGTCTCCATTGCTGCGCAGTTTTCTCTAGTTTTGGAGAGCTGGGGCTATTCTAGTTGCAATGCCCATACTTCTCACTGCGGGGCTTCTCTTGCTGTGGAGCATCGGTTCTAGGACCCACAGGCTTTGGTAGTTGGAGTTCCCAGGCTCTAGTGCACAGACTCAGTAGTGTGGCACACAGGTTTAGTTGCTCCATGGCAGATGGGATCTAACTAGACTGGGGTTCTAACCCATGTCTCTTGGATTGGCAGGCAGATTCCTCACCACTGAGCCATCATGGAACCCCAAGAAAATAAATTTATACATTTTAACAACTAAAAACCTACCATGATAGCCTCGCATCCTACATAGTGTAGGATCTCAAGTAAAGGTTGAGGTATAAGGATCTTAGTAAAAGTTGAATGGATATAATCCTTGTGACTTTTGTTTGCAGATTCAAACTTCAATTTATTAGGAAAATGATCTTTAGTTTATTTTAAAAGTGTGCTTGAAGTTTAATGATGTTAAGTTCTATTGAAGCAATGTAAAATATAGCTAATGTATTTGTCAAAAAAATTGACCACAATATGTCTATACTGTAAAATTAGTAACTGAGGATTAAACACATGAAATTAAAAGATGCTTACTCTTTGGAATGAAAGTTATGACCAACCTAGTTAGCATATTCAAAAGCAGAGACATTACTTTGCCAACAAAGGTCCATCTAGTCAAAGCTATGGTTTTTCCGGTAGTCATGTATGGATGTGAGTGTTAAGAAAGCTGAGTGCTGAAGAATTGATGCTTTTGAACTGTGGTGTTGGAGAAGAAAAAGCTCAACTGGAATTCCATCACCTCCACTAGCTTTGTTCGTAGTGATGCTTTCTAAGGCCCACTTGACTTCACATTCCAAGATGTCTGGCTCTAGATCAGTCAACACAGCATCATGATTATCTGGGTCATGAAGATCTTTTTTATACAGTTCTTCCGTGTATTCTTGCCACATCTTCTTAATATCTTCTGCTTCTGTTAGGTCCAGACCATTTCTGTCCTTTATTGAGCCCCTCCTTGCATGAAATGTTCCCTTGGTATCTCTAATTTTCTTGAAGAGATCTCTAGTCTTTCCCATTCTGTTCTTTTCCTCTATTTCTTTACATTGATTGCTGAAGAAGGCTTTCTTATCTCTTCTTGCTATTCTTTGGAACTCTGCATTCAGTTGCTTATATCTNGTCATGTATGGATGTGAGAGTTGGACTGCGAAGAAAGCTGAGCGCCGAAGAATTGATGCTTTTGAACTGTGGTGTTGGAGAAGACTCTTGAGAGTCCCTTGGACTGCAAGGAGATCCAACCAGTCTATTCTAGAGATCAGTCCTGGGTGTTCTTTGGAAGGAATGATGCTAAAGCTGAAACTCCAGTACTTTGGCCACCTCATGCAAAGAGTTGACTCACTGGAAAAGACTGATGCTGAGAGGGATTGGGGGCAGGAGGAGAAGGGGACGACAGAGGATGAGATGGCTGGATGGCATCACTGACTTGATGGACGTGAGTCTGAGTGAACTCCGGGAATTGGTGATGGACAGGGGGCCTGGCGTGCTGTGATTCATGGGGTCGCAAAGAGTCAGACATGACTGAGCGACTGAACTGAACTGAGGCTGGTCATAACTTTTCTTCCAAGGAGCAAGCATCTTGATTTAATGGCTGCAGTCACCATCTGCAGTGATTTTGGAGCCCAAAAAAATTAAGTCTGTCACTGTTTCCATTATTTCCCCATCTATTTGCCATGAAGTGATGGGACTGGATGCCATGATCTTAGTTTTTTGAATGTTAAGTTTTAAGCCAGCTTTTTCACTCTCCTCTTTCACTTTCATCAAGAGGCTCTTTAGTTCCTCTTCGCTTTTGGCCATGAGGGTGGTGTCATCTGGGTATCTGAGGTTATTGATATTTCTTTGGGCAATCTTAATTCCAGCTTGTGCTTCATCCAGCCTGGCATTTTTCATGATATACTCTGCATATAAATTAAATAAGCAGGGTGACAATATACAACCTTGACGTACCTCTTTCCCAATTTGGAACCAGTCCGTTGTTCCATGCCTGGTTCTAAGTGTTACTTCTTGACCTGCATACAGATTTCTCAGGAAGCAGGTAAGATGCTCTGGTATTCCCATCTCTTTAAGAATTTTCCACTGTTTGTTGTGATCCACAGAGTCAAAGGCTTTGACGTAGTCAATAAAGCAGAAGTAACATGTTTTTCTCAGCCACAGCTCAGGGGCCGGAAAACAAAAGTTGCTTTACATCACTCTTCCCAGGTGGTGGTAGTGATAACCCGCCCACCAATTCAGGAGACCTAAGGGACATGGATGAGATGAGGATGACATCTCGTCCTCAGGACGACAGAGAATGATATGGCTGGATGGCATCACCGACTTGATGGACATGAGTTTGAGTAAACTCCGGGAGTTGGCGATGGACAGGGAGGCCTGGTGTGCTGCAGTCTGTGGGGTTGCAGAGTCAGACATGACTGAGCGGCTGAACTGAATTGAACTGAAGAGGCGTGTATTCGAGCCCTGCGTAGGAAGAGCCCCTGGAGGAGGGCATGGCAATCCATCCAGTATTCTGCCTGGAGAACCCCGTGGACAGAGGCAATCTACAGTCCATAGGGCTGCAAAGAGACACGACAGAAGCGACTTGGCTCTGGCCCTGGCTCTCTTCTGAGTCAGTTTTATGAGGGTGTGTCTGGTGAGCAGAGACTGGCCACATGCCTTTATCCTAGTCGCAAGAGCCACCGGGATTTTGAATTCTGACGTCTGCAACAGGGAGGCAGAACTCTTAACCCAGGTTTTTTTTTCAAATTAGGGAAAGATTTTTCAGCAGATGGGCTGTCGAGAATATGACAAGTGTCCACCCATGCCATTACAGGACTCAGATCATTCTAGTTTTTGAAATTCACTTATCTCTTGTAGCTAGGTTTTTACAGTCAGATGGGATTTGAACTACATAACTTTTTCCCTTTTCATTTAACATCAAGTGTACCAGTACTATTCTGAGCTCTGGGGTAAGGATGAACAAGAGGGAACTGCCTGGTGGTCCAGTGGTTAGGACTCAGAGCTTTTACTGCCAGGGCCTAGGTTCAATCTAAAAAACAAAGACCAAGAGATTTCCCATTGCTATGGAGCTTATATTTAAATGGGGGTGGGGAGAGACTAGTCTACAAGTAACATGAGGTAACCCTGTCCAGGTCAGTGATAAGTGTCATAAATGAAATGGTGATTTTTTTTTAGGTTGGGGAAGAAGGAGCTATTTTGAATAGATTCAGAGAGGGGTTGATATGAAACTCAAAAGCTGAGTGGTGAGAAGAAGCCGATTAGACCTGGTAAAATAGCTCATATGAGAAGACAAACACGTGGGAAGACCCTGAGACAAATACACTTGTAATGCAGACACTGAAGAGGTGAGTTGGGTTGTGAACAGCTGGGGAGAAGTTTAGGGAGATAGGGAACATCTGTAGGTTGTGGAGATTTTTATTCAAAGTAAAATAACAACTAACATTTGCTGAGCACTTACTGGTGACTTGGGATTTGAACCCAGATGGTCTGAGCAGAGATCCTGGGCCCTAAGCAGTATGCTGCCTCTGCTGAGTAAGTGTGTGTGTTTTCACTTTTGAAAAGCAATCTATGCCCTGCTCATCAGGGAAGGGAAAGAGCTTGTGTTTCAGATGCAGCAGGATTGTGCTCTGCTGCACTTGGTCTGCAGACCTCTCTCTGGGGAAGGAGCCGCAGAGCGAAACCCCAGGGAACCGTCTGACATTGATGTGTTGCCTATGCGGTGTCCGCTGTTGCATTGCACCCTTTGGTATGAAGGAGCCACTTCGGTCGGGGAGAGAGAAACACAGTGTCAACGTAGAAGTCACAGCCGGTAAATGGATCGGTTTCCAAGGAGAGGGGCCAAAGCAGGGCAGTGAGTTCCCTGAGAGTGTCCCACGGAGGAGGAGGGGTTTTGTTTTTAAGCTTGTTTGTGTTTAATTCGCTGCTCTCTCCCACAGCAGCAGAAGGTCCCCTCAGAGCCTGGGGTCATGTATGTGGCCCAGTTTGCTTAGGAGAAGATTTCTTTACTTTCACAGGTTGTATTTTCCCAGGGTTCCATATATACCCTGAGGTAACCCTGTCCAGGTAAGAGTAAAATCTCATCACTTGAAATCATGCATCTGCCTTTAGGTTTGGATAATTTTGGAGTCAGTTGGGAATATTAGGCAAACTAATATGGTGCAGGAGTGGGAAAGCAATTTGCAAATAAAAATGGTCAGTTCAGTCCAGTCGCGCAGTCGTGTCCGACTCTTTGCGACCCCATGAATCGCAGCACGCCAGGCCTCCCTGTCCATCACCAACTCCCGGAGTTCACTCAAACTCACGTTCATTGAGTCTGTGATGCCATCCAGCCATCTCATCCTCGGTCGTCCCTTTCTCCTCCTGCCCCCAATCCCTCCCAGCATCAGGGTCTTTTCCAATGACTCAACTCTTCGCATGAGGTGCCCAAAGTACTGGAGCTTCAGTTTTAGCATCATTCCTTCCAAAGAAATCCCAGGGTTGATCTCCTTCAGAATGGACTGGTTGGATCTCCTTGTAGTTCAAGGGACTCTCAAGAGTCTTCTCCAGCACCACAGTTCAAAAGCATCAATTCTTCTGCGCTCAGCCTTCTTCACAGTCCAACTCTCACATCCATACATGACCACAGGAGAAACCATAGCCTTGACTAGACGGACCTTAGTCGGCAAAGTAATGTCTCTGCTTTTGAATATACTATCTAGGTTGGTCATAACTTTTCTTCCAAGGAGTAAGCGCCTTTTAATTTCATGGCTGCAGTCACCATCTGCAGTGATTTTGGAGCCCCAAAAAACAAAGTCTGACACTGTTTCTACTGTTTCCCCATCTATTTCCCATGAAGTGATGGGGCCAGATGCCATGATCTTCGTTTTCTGAATGTTGAGCTTTAAGCCAACTTTTCCACTCTCCTCTTTCACTTTCAACAAGAGGCTTTTTAGCTCCTCCTCACTTTCTGCCATAAGGGTGGTGTCATCTGCATATCTGAGATTATTGATATTTCTCCCAGCAATCTTGATTCCAGCTTGTGTTTCTTCCAGTCCAGCATTTCTCATGATGTACTCTGCATATAAGTTAAATAAGCAGGGTGACAATATACAGCCTTGACGTACTCCTTTTCCTATTTGGAACCAGTCTGTTGTTCCATGTCCAGTTCTAACTGTTGCTTCCTGACCTGCATACAGATTTCTCAAGAGGCAGGTCAGGTGGTCTGGTATTCCCATCTCTTTCAGAATTTTCCACAGTTTACTGTGATCCACACAGTCAAAGGCTTTGGCATAGTCAATAAAGCAGAAATAGATGTTTTTCTGGAACTCTCTTGCTTTTTCCATGATCCAGCGGATGTTGGCAATTTGATCTCTGGTTCCTCTGCCTTTTCTAAAACCAGCTTGAACATCAGGGAGTTCACGGTTCACGTATTGCTGAAGTCTGGCTTGGAGAATTTTGAGCATTACTTTACTAGCATGTGAGATGAGTGCAATTGTTCGGTAGTTTGAGCATTCTTTGGCATTGCCTTTCTTTGGAATTGGGATGAAAACTGACTTTTCCAGTCCTGTGGCCACTGCTGAGTTTTCCAGATTTGCTGGCAAATTGAGTGCAGCACTTTCACAGCATCATCTTTCAGGAAATGGTAAAGGGGGTTAATTATACCTTTGAAGAAGTATAGTTTCCAGAGCACTCAGGATGTGGGAGAAAGCTAATTAAATCATCCCAGAATTTGGGTGATAAGTAGTATGTATACAGTTTACTATAGTTTACTATGAAACTGACTCATTGGAAAAGACCCCGATCCTGGAAAAAGATTGAAGGCAAAAGAATGGGGTGGCAGAAGATGAGATGGTTAGATAACATCACTGACTAATGGACATGAATTTGAGCAAATCCTGGGAGATAGTGAAGGACAGGGGAGCCTGGCGTCCTGCAATCCATGGGGTCGCAAAGAGTCAGGCACAATTTAGTGACTGAACACCACCACCGACTGTGAGGTCCTGCACACTGACGCTGACGCTTGTTTCTAATCTTGGTCCAGTTATTCACAAGTGAAAAAAATGTTTGACTTATTCAGGTGTTTTGTTCCTGACATTTAATGCCAATTGTTGGATAGCTTGCTGAAGATAAAGAAAAGGCTTATACCTTAAAATTTCCCTTCTTGGTGGCAACTTGGTTGAGAAGGTGCCAGAGTAGGGTGGCACTGATGGAAGATGTTTGGGGCATTATTTTTAATTAGCAGTATTTTCCTTACTCAGTGCTTCCTGATTAGGGAGCCCCGAAAGCAATTGGAATTTGACAGACCAAAGTTCAGGTGAGTTGAAACGTTGACTCTCAAGTAGAAGAAATCCGCAAGCAAGCCTTGCTTATTTAGTCAGAGCCTGCTTAATTAGCTGCTCCCTCCCACAGCAGCAGAGGGTCCCCTCAGAGCCTCGACTCAGTCCCCCAGGGAAGCAGTGCTTCCACAACCTCGACTCAGTCCCCCGAGGAAACTTAGTTGTCTACCCAAAAGCCTCCCCATGCCCACCATCTTTCTTGCTGGCAGTGCTGAAAATGTCAGGCTCCTTTCCCAGCCTCCCTGCGATTTTGGAAGAACCCGCACTTCTGAACAATTCATTCTGTCAAATACAGTTTTCTCTCTCCAGTGCTGCCACCCCAATCGAGCCGTCTTCCATCAAAGGCATCACTTTTTGGGAACACACATCACCAATCATGGATTACCAAGAACCAAGTATTGGTCTTAGGTCTTAAGATAACAGAAGAGGCGCCTGTGGACAGCAGGGACTATCAGCCTTATAAATGTCCTTTTGGCAGTCTTGAGACCTGTGAAAGAAAACAGGACTTAAAAAAATTATTTATTTTAATTGGAGGCTAATTACTTAACAACATTGTGGTGGCTTTTGCCATACATCGACATGAATTCCCCAGGGGTGCACATGTGTCCCCCATCCTGAGCCCCCCTCCCACCACCGCCCTCCCCACGCCATCCCTCTGGGGTGTCCCAGAGCATCGGCTTTGGATGCCCTGCTTCGTGCATTGGACTTGCAGTGACCATCTGTTTCACATATGGTCATATACATGTTTCAGTGTTATTCTCTCAAGTCACCCCACTCTCACCTTCTCCCACGGAGTCCAAAAGTCTGTTCTTTATATCTGTGTCTCTTTCGCTGTCTTGAATATCGGGTCATCGTTACCATCTTCTTAAATTCCATATATATGCATTACGATACTAAAACTTGACTTTTAGTTCACCTTTCTCTTAATGACGTAATGAACAAGACATCTTTTTAGCACACAGCTCAGAGAGATTTGCCAACTCAATAACGCCAGGGGCTAGGCAAGTAAAGAAATGAGCAGAGGTGGTCAGCCAGGTTCCCTGGTGAAGTAGAAACAGCTACTTGAAAGCCACCACACAGCTAGCTCAGTCTGCCAGGCAGTAATGTGGGTACAGTGTGGATGAGTCTTCAGTGTTTTAACAAAATCTGAGGATTTCCCTTGTGGCCCAGTGGATAAGAATCTGCCTGCCAATGCGGGGGATATGGGTTCCATCCCTGATCCAGGAAGATTGCACAAGCCGTGGAACAACTAAGCCCGCCAGCGCAACAACCCGCACAGCTACAGGATCGCTGGGGCCCGGAAGCCACAGCCTACAAGCCCCTGTGCCGCAGCTAGGGACCCCCCGAGCCGAGCCTAGAGGCTGCGCTCAGCGCCAAGAGACGCCGGCGCGATGAGAGACCCCAGCGCGGCAAGGAGGAGTAGCCCCTGCTCTTGGCAGCTAGAGAAAAGCCTGAGCAACAGCAAAGACCCAGTGCGACCAAGAGTTAAAAAGAAAAAATTTGTGGGGAGAGATGTGGGAGGGGAGTTCAGGATGGGGAACACATGTACACCCATGGCTGATTTATGTCAACGAATAGCAAAAACCACAATATTATAATTAGTCTCCAATTAAAATAAATAAATTAATTTTTTAAAATTTGTTTTTAAAGAAAATCTGAGCATTTGGAGTTTTCTTGAAATCTCCTAATTTAAATTGTTGAAAATAAATTTTAAAATTCCAAAACTCTTTTGCCATTGAAATATACCCATAGGAGGCTGGATAGAGCCTTTAGGCTTAAATAGGAAAAACCAAATGAACCAACAAACAAAAAGCCCAGAAACACACGATTTATCTTATTCAATATGGTGGTCATGGAGGTTACTGAGAGATGGGAGAAGCCTAAAGCAGTTTTAACAATTTGTTAACACCTGCTTTTTATGTTTTTCATTGTTTTCGTATTTAGAAGCTAATCATCTTAGATGGTTAAAGTTTTGAAGGGAAGTACAGTTTTCATTCATTTTAATGTCATGTATATTAATACATAAAGTAATCTGAGTGTGACATTTTCCCAGAGGCTGAGAAACTGGAATTGGGGAGCTGCATGCACTTGTAGTCCGTATCTTTTATTTTTCCTGCTATTTTGGTGAGTTGGTGATTGAATGTAATTTTTAGAAAAATATACCTGCATAAAGGGGATGACAGAGGATGAGATGATTGGATGGCATCATTGACTCAGTGGACATGAGTTTGAGCAAACTCCAGGAGATAGTGAAGGACAGGGAAGCCTGGTGTGTGGCAGTCCAGGAGTCACAAAGGATCAGATGTGACTGAGCGCCTGAACGATGACAAATAGAAAATGAGAGTGAAGGTGGAAGAGCACAGTGATGGAAATGAGAGTTGCATTTGATACTTGGAAACTGCGCCTGTAATGTCTGGGACTGAATGAGACCCATGAATGAACCTCTAATAATAGCAAGAAAAAGAGTTTTTGTTTAAAAACATTCTTGAGAGAAATGATTCACAATAATTACCTGAAAAAAGAGGCTTTAGTATCCTCGAAAACATTTGCCTCTAATTTAAAGAAGCACTATGTCGTCAAAGCATCGATATCCCATGACTGTTACGATCGTACGTTTCATTTAAAAAAATGCTTGGTTTTTGCAAAGTAGTTTACGCTCATGGTAAAATCTGAGCAGTTTAAAGGGATACATACTAAATGTAGTATGGGATCTTTGATTGAATCCTGGAGCAGAAAAAGGGTATCAGTGGAAAAACTGGGGCAATTCGAATAAAATCAATAGTTAATTTCTTGGTTTTGACACATGCACCAGGGACATGCACTATGTTAACTTTAGAAGAGACCCGGTGAATGGTACACAGGAACTCGGTTTACTAATGTTGTGCTTTAAAGTTCTTTAAAAACAAAACAGAAAATAGTGTGTAAAGAAAGCGCAAGCCTTCCTTCCTGCTGCTAATTCCCATCCTTTCGGTTCCCTGCCTAAGGACAGGCTGTGTTACCAGCCTCATAGAAGTGCTTTTTGTAGATATACCTTTTTAAGACAAATGATATTTACACCATTCATTTACTTCATTTTTTAAAAAGTAATGTATATTGTCCACTGTTCCAGTTCCTCTCACTTCACAAGGATCAGCTTCAATGTTTTATTTTTATTTTTAAATTTTTTGGCCATACCACATGGCTTGTGGGAACTTAGTTCCCCAGCCAGGAATCAAACCAGTGCTCCACCCTCAAAATAGAATTGTGGCAAAGAGTATGTCCAGTCGTAGTGCTGGCTGCTGCTGCTGCTGCTGCTGCTAAGGCGCTCAGTCATGCCCCACTCTGTGCGACCCCATAGACGGCAGCCCACCAGTCTCCTCCGTCCCTGGGATTCTCCAGGCAAGAACACTGGAGTGGACTGCCATTTCCTTCTCCAACGCATGCCTGCATGCTAAGTCGCTTCAGTCATGTCTGACTCTGTGGGACCCCATGGACAGCAGCCCACCAGGCTCCTCTGTCCATGGAATTCTCTAGGCAAGAATACTGGAGTGAGTTGCCATTTCATGCTGGGTAGGCAGCACCAAATTCCCTGTCCAAGGGCTGTATTAATACATACCAGTATGCTTAAGACAGACTATTTCCCAACATCCTTGCCAGCATAGTCTTTTTGAACATTTAGATCTTAGTCAATCTAATAGCTTTGAAAAATCTTACTGTGTTATTTTAGATTTTTTTATTATAAGTAAGTTTGAGCAGTTTCTCATGTGTTCAAAAGTCTTCTCAAACAAAAAATTCTGTTTATTCTTTGCTTACTTTTTTATGAGCTGCTTACTTTTTTATTCTTTTTTTTTTTTTTTTTGATCTGCGTGTTCTTATTGATATATACAGTTAAGAAAAGACCATTTAGGGGGACTTCCCTGGCAATCCCATAGTCAAGACTCTGCCCTTCCAGTGCAAGAGGCACGGGCTTGATCCCTGACTGCAGGGCTAAGATCCCACATGCCTCGTGGCCATAAAAAGAAAAAAGAAGAAGAAAGACACCCTGGGTGGGGAGGGAAATCTGTATTCCTTAGCAAAAGAGTGAAGACTCTTGAGAGTCCCTTGGACTGCAAGGAGATCCAACCAGTCCATTCTGAAGGAGATCAACCCTGGGATTTCTTTGGAAGGAATGATGCTAAAACTGAAGCTCCAGTACTTTGGCAACCTCATGCGAAGAGTTGAGTCATTGGAAAAGACCCTGATGCTGGGAGGGATTGGGGGCAGGAGGAGAAGGGGACGACCGAGGATGAGATGGCTGGATGGCATCACAGACTCAATGGACGTGAGTCTGAGTGAACTCCGGGAGTTGGTTGGGCTCCAAAATCACTGCAGATGGTGACTGCAGCCATGAAATTAAAAGGCGCTTACTCCTTGGAAGAAAAGTTATGACCAACCTAGATAGTATATTCAAAAGCAGAGACATTACTTTGCCGACTAAGGTCCGTCTAGTCAAGGCTATGGTTTTTCCTGTGGTCATGTATGGATGTGAGAGTTGGACTGTGAAGAAGGCTGAGCGCCGAAGAATTGATGCTTTTGAACTGTGGTGTTGGAGAAGACTCTTGAGAGTCCCTTGGACTGCAAGGAGATCCAACCAGTCCATTCTGAAGGAGATCAACCCTGGGATTTCTTTGGAAGGAATGATGCTAAAACTGAAGCTCCAGTACTTTGGCCACCTCATGCGAAGAGTTGAGTCATTGGAAAAGACCCTGATGCTGGGAGGGATTGGGGGCAGGAGGAGAAGGGGACGACCGAGGATGAGATGGCTGGATGGCATCACAGACTCAATGGACGTGAGTCTGAGTGAACTCCGGGAGTTGGTGATGGACAGGGAGGCCTGGCGTGCTGCGATTCATGGGGTCGCAAAGAGTCGGACACGACTGCGTGACTGAACTGAACTGAACTGATAGACACTTATTGAAAGTCTACTGTATGCCAGGCACTGGCCAGGCTCTGGGGATACAAGATAATGAGAATGTGGGGCTTGCCTTCCAGGAGTTCGTGTCTCAACTACACACCTGTAATTGACTCACAGAGCATTTCCCCACCGACATTGCTTCCTTTAATCCTTCAACAACTCGGAGATCAACGTGACTCTCCTTTGTTCATAAACTCGCTTGTATGTTTTACCAACGATAGATCGTCATTGTTCAGTCGCTTAGTCGGGTCTGACTCTTTCGACCCCATGGACTGCAGCGCACCAGCCTTCCCTGTCCTTCACCATCTCCTGGAGTTTGCTCAAACTCATATCCATTGAGCTGAATAGATTACCCCGAGATAACATAGTTGGCAGGGAGCTGGGTTCTCAAAGTGGAATCCTGTCACTAACGAGGCCAGGCTCTCTTGTCCCTGTGTAGCCTTTTAGAAAAGTTTCTCCTATAGACTGGATGAAGTTTTCAGCTCTTCCCAAGTATTTTATGAGTTTTCATCATCACCAAACTTGGAGCCGTACTGGGACGCGGTGAGTGTGACGAATGGCCGCTGTGAAGCTGGTCTCCTGTTGGTCCACTGTTGGTCTCCAGACGGGGTCAGACTCACTTCCGCGCAGACTTTGGTCTTCTTTTCAGACTACGTGGTTGGAGTCCGGGCACTTGGAACACCCAGACCCTTATAGCACAGATATTTCTGACACATTCTTTATTCCCAATGCATGGGTTGCATAAACTGCTTCATTTAAGCTTCTCTGTGTACATAGTTAGGATACACTTTCACACTTGAATTTCCTAATCTGGAAGCAAGGATTTCATGGGAACTGTTTTTCCTTGGTTGAATTTTTAAAAATATTTATTCTTTTATTTGGCTGTGGCGGGTCCTAGTTGTTGCCTGGGGGATCTTCGATCTTCGTTGAATCACGTGAGATCTTTACTTGCAGCATGGGCGTCTGGTTCTCTGATGAGGGATCCTACCCGGGACCCCTGCACTGGGAGCACAGAGTCTTAAAAAACTGGACCACCAGGGAAGTCCTCTAAATTTCTGTCTTTCTAAAGCCAGTCAATTCATGGTACTTCGTTACAGCCATCCTAGGAATCTGATACAGTTCAGTTCAGTCGCTCAGTTGTGTCTGACTCTTTGCCACCCCATGAATTGCAACACGCCAGGCCTCCCTGTCCATCACCAACTCCCGGAGTTCACTCAGACTCATGTCCATGAGTCAGTGATGCCATCCAGCCATCTCATCCTCTGTCGTCCCCTTCTCCTCCTGCCCCCAATCCCTCCCAGCATCAGAGTCTTTTCCAGTGAGTCAACTCTTCGCATGAGGTGGCCAAAGTACTGGTACAAGGTCTATCCAAATTGTTGCGTGAGTGCTTCAGAAGTTTGTCCCTTTCTGTTGCTGAGTAATGTCCTGGTGTGGATTGCATGGCATTATCATCGATCAGAGTGATTTCCAGTTTTTGGCTATTATGAAGAAAGCTGCTGCAGATATAGGCTGCTGTTGCTGCTGCTGAGTCACTTCAGTCGTGTCTGACTCTGGGTGACCCCATAGACGGCAGCCCACCAGGCTCCCCTGTCCCTGGGATTCTCCAGGCAAGAATACTGGAGTGGGTTGCCATTTCCTTCTCCGATGCATGAAAGTGAAAAGTGAAAGGGAAGTCGCTCAGTCATGTCTTACTCCAGAGACCCCATGGACTGCAGCCTACCAGGCTCCTCCGTCCATGGGATTTTCCAGGCAAGAGTACTGGAGTGGGGTGCCATTGCCTTCTCCACAGATATAGGCTAGTTGTTATCAATTTTACTTTCATTTTTCAAGATAAAGCTCCAGTGAAACTATTAAGTCTGAGAAATCTCCCCTTCACTGTTGTGTTCTGAAATCTGAGTACCCATTTTAAGTAGACTTGCCTTCTTCTAGAGCGGGTTATATTGGCCTCCCAGGGCCTGCTGTCCTCAGCTCAGCTGGCTTTAAGATTTCCCAGGAGGTCGACTGGATTCCCGTTTTGGTGGAAGGTAGGGCAAGCTAAATTGGCCAGAATTAATGGAAAATGAAGGCCTCCCCTGAGTGGGTGGAGCTCGGAAATGCAGTGTGAAGGCTCTCCCCCCGGCCCTTATCTGCTTACATCTGGGGATTACCGCTCTGTCCAGCTGACATGGCATATGGAGCCTTCGAGAGGCCCACAGACCACACAGGGTACATTTGCCCACTTGACACGCTTGAGGAGTTTGGAAGAATGTTCC